>CM060608.1:38786296-38906864 GCA_030578255.1 Tiaroga cobitis | reverse complement strand
GATGACACTGGTAATGAGTTGTGTGCGTACTCCACCATAGAAAGTTGTTGGCTCCAGGAGGAAGGATTCTTGGAAACCAAACATCGCAACACTCTCTCCAAATCTTGGTTGGCTCTCTCGGTTTGGCCATTGCTTTGGGGATGGAACCCCGAAGAAAGACTGACAGTCGCCCCCAGCAATTTACAAAACTCTTGCCAAAATTTGGACACAAATTGGGGACCCCTGTCAGAAACCACGTCCATCGGGAGGCCACGTAAGCGAAAGACGTGATCAATGACAGTTACCGCTGTCTCCTTGGCGGAGGGTAATTTAGGCAAGGGAATAAAGTGAGCCGCCTTCGAGAACCGGTCCACGACAGTCAAAACGACTGTCTTGCCCTGGGAGGGCGGGAGGGCGGTGATAAAATCTAGCGCAATGTGGGACCAGGGTCTCGAAGGGACAGACAGCGGTTGGAGTAACCCATCTGGGGGTCGATTGGAGGATTTACCAGTGGCACAAACCGAGCAAGCCAAGACAAAACTGCGGATGTCACGAGCCATAAGTGGCCACCAGAATCGTTGCCTTACCAAAAAACTGGTGCGATTAGCTCCTGGATGACAGGCCACGCTGGAACAATACCCCCACTGAATAACGTCGGACCGACACTCTTCTGGCACAAATAAGCGATTCGATGGGCAATCGGGCGGAGGCGTTACCCCTTCTAAGGCCTTCATGACCTTCGATTCGACCTCCCATCTAAGAGTGGAGACGACTAAAGTCTCGGGTAAAATACACTCGGGAGTGGACGGGCGTTCGGATTGGTCAAAAATACGAGATAAAGAATCGGGTTTGATGTTCTTGGAACCCGGGCGGTACGAAAGAGAAAAGTCAAAACGTCCGAAAAAAAGTGCCCATCGAGCCTGCCTAGAGTTGAGTCTTTTGGCGGTTCTAATATACTCTAGATTCTTGTGATCGGTCCATACGATAAAAGGGACCCCTGACCCTTCTAACCAGTGACGCCATTCCTCCAGCGCTAACTTGACTGCCAACAGCTCTCTGTTACCAATGTCATAGTTACTCTCGGCAGGTGACAAACGATGGGACAAAAACGCGCAAGGGTGCATCTTGTCGTCTGTGGAAGAGCGTTGGGAAAGAACTGCTCCTACCCCCACCTCTGACGCGTCGACCTCCACCACGAACTGACGTGATGGATCAGGGGCAACGAGGATGGGAGCCGAAACGAAGCGGCTCTTAAGCTTAGCGAATACAGCCTCGGCTGTATCGGACCACCTGAACGTCGTTCTGGGGGAGGTCAAGGCAGTCAGAGGTGCGGCTAGTTGGCTGAAGTTGCGAATAAAACGCCGATAAAAATTGGCGAACCCCAGGAACCTCTGTAGGGCCTTACGGGAATCTGGACTTGGCCAATCAATCACAGCCTTAACTTTGTCAGGATCCATACGCATTCCCTCAGACGAGACGATGTACCCTAGGAAAGGAACAGACTGTGCATGAAACACGCATTTCTCCGCCTTGACAAAAAGCCCATTCTCTAACAACCTCTGAAGCACTCGTCTGACGTGCTGAACGTGTTCCTGGAGAGAAGATGAAAAAATCAATATGTCATCCAGGTAAACATATATGAATTGGTCGACCATATCTCTCAACACGTCATTGACGAGTGCCTGGAAGACCACCGGGGAGTTGGACAGCCCGAACGGCATGACCAAGTATTCAAAGTGCCCCCTAGGGGTATTGAACGCGGTCTTCCATTCATCGCCCTTCCTTATGCGAACCAAATGATAAGCGTTACGTAAATCCAGTTTTGTGAAGATGGATGCTCCCTGTAACCGCTCGAAGGCTGAAGACATCAACGGCAAAGGATAAGTATTCTTTACCGTGATGTTGTTCAACCCCCGGTAATCAATACACGGTCGCAGAGATCCATCCTTCTTCCCCACAAAAAAGAACCCCGCCCCCGCAGGAGATGAGGAAAGGCGAATGAACCTGGATGCCAGAGAATCAGAAATATATTTCTCCATAGCCTCCCTCTCTGGGACAGAGAGTGAATATAGTTTGCCTTTAGGCGGAGACTTACCTGGCACTAAATCTATGGCACAGTCATAGGGACGATGCGGAGGAAGAGAAGCAGCACGAGACTTACTGAACACTTCCCTCAGGTCCTGGTACTCCTCGGGCACGTTCGACAAATTCACCGCCTTCTCCTGGAACACAGAGACTGGTACAGACGAACACGCAGACACTAGACATGACTCATGACACATATTACTCCACATAGATACAGAGTTGTGACCCCAATCGACTCTGGGATTGTGTTGTGTGAGCCACGGGTGACCGAGTACAATGGGTGTAAGTGGAGAGTCCATGAGGAGGAATGTTATTGTCTCAGTGTGATTGCCAGATGTAATGAGAGTGATGGGTTCAGTGGTATGTGAAATGTTAGGAAGTTGTTGTCCATTGAGAGCATTGACGGCGATCTTGTGCGTGAGAGTAGAAACAGGAATGTGAAGACGTTGTGCCAGTCCAGAGTCCATAAAATTACCTTCTGCCCCCGAGTCCAGTAAAGCCTTAGTGTCGTGCGTGTGAGTTGCCCACCTAAGTCTTACCGGGAGGAGGGTAGATGATGATGGTGATGAGGTCTTCCTGGCGGAGATCCCACCCGATAGTAGCCTCATTGTTACTACCGGGCTTGATCTTTTACTGGGCACGAGTGAATAAAGTGCCCCATCTTCCCGCAGTATAAACACAGTCCCTGGGATCTCCGCCGTTCTCTCTCCTCCCGGGAAAGCCGAGCTCTACCCACCTGCATGGGCTCGGGATCGGAGACGGGGCTGACCGTGTCCACGTAATCAGCGCGCGAACCCTCCGCGCCACGAAATGGCTGGTTCTGTAGGACGCGACCCATCCTACTCAGGCGTGCATCCACTCTCAATGCCAGTTCAATGAGTCCATTAAGTCGAGGTGGCAGATCCAGCATGTAGATCTCTCGTTGGACACGGTCAGCCAACCCATGCAGGAAACTATCCCACTGCGCCTCCTCGTTCCATCGGCACTCTGCAGCCAGGGTGCGGAACCGGATGGAATATTCCGACACCGAGCCGTTACCTTGGCGGAGATCAGTGAGTAGTCTGGCTGCCTCCCTACCCGCTACCGCGCGATCGAAAACCCTCCTCATCTCCTCGGAGAGTGCCTGGAACGAGGCGCAGCATGGGTCTTGATTCTCCCACACCGCCGTTCCCCAAAGAGCCGCTTTGCCAGAGAGTAGAGTAATCACAAACGCCACTTTCGACTGTTCTTGACGGAACGTCTGGGGCTGTAAGGCAAAATGCATAGAGCAACGAGTCAGGAAAGCTCTGCAATATTCAGGTTCACCTGCATACCCTTCAGGTGTGGGAAGTCGTGGCTCTCGCTGATGATGCGGCTCCGGTGGAATGGGTTGAACGGGCGGTGTGGGCGGCGCAGTGGGATCTCTGAGTTGTTGAAGCTGTTGGGTGAGCTCGGACACCTGCGTCACAAGCGCTTGGACCGCCCGACCAGTGTTGGCGATCGACTCTTGTTGTTGATCCATTCTCGAGATGCTCATGGCGGCAAAGTCACCCCAGCTCGTAGCGCTTGCTGCATCCATGATGTGGTCAGATCGTTCTGTTACGGAACGACAAAGGCAGGATGCAATTGCAAAGAACGCTATTTATTATCTCAAAAGGTCAGAAAAGTACAAACACACAGGGAACACAACACAGAGGAATGGTCGAGCGGACACCAGCGCAGGATGAGAGGTGACGCAGGGACCTCGGTGGACAACTGGTGATGGTGCTCGGTGATCCAACGATGGTGCTCTGTGATCCGGTGGTAATCCCAATAAGGTGCTCTGTGGTCCAGTGAAGGTGAAGGAATCCAAACAACCCGACACGACGAGAGACACAGGGAAATCCACGATCCAGGAAGACAGACACGGGAACAGGAACAGGAACACGCCAGGGATACCAAACAACGATCTGACAACATGAGACAGCAGTTACTGACATATAAAGGGACAAACAAGTGGAACCAGCTGGCGCCGCTAATCAAGGATGATCAGCGGCCACACCCACACACACGCAACAGCACGCAGGACGAGAGAGAGACGGTGAATTGATCAACCGTGACAAAATGAAGATGTCCTGTGTGCATTTGTAAGTGTATGCCAGTGTGTGAAAAGACAATAGAAGCATGAACTCATCCTGACCTCTGTTTTACGGGAGAGGTGGGAAGGACACAGGCAAACTCAGGTCAGTCTTGCCTTTAAATTAACTGCTTTATTGTTTATCAATATGTCAACCTTCCCTACAACAGATGAACATCAATCAATACAAATACAGTTGCCATCATTATGATGGCCTTCAAACCTGTTTATGCTGCATGATCTCCTTGATCTGTATGTATTATTAAAACACTAATCAGACCCAACATAATCAGACATTATTGGTTCTGCCAGAGGACACCAGGTCATTCATCTTCAGCCGATTCTACACTCAAGCCCCTTCATTCCATCTGGGTCTTTATAAGCACGAAACAAAAATGCATATACAATTGCCTTGAGCCCAAAACAGCAGGATAAACCCTCAAAATTAATTCATGGAAATTGGTGAATCCAAATGGCATTGTGTCTTCATGCAACAGGACACTAGAGACGAGCCCTTCCCTGCCTCTGACAGATGAGCTTATAAAATGAGACATATACACAGAGGAATATCAATCGATCACAGCCACTGCTGACATGACTTCCTGGATGGAGATATTGTGTGAGTTCCTAGTTCCTAGTGATGTCAGGGTTCTGAAACTTCAGTCTAGTTTATTCTTGGTTTTGTGACAGAGCCCTGACACTTCTGTATTGTCTTGTCTTTGTGCAAGCCTGCTCGAGCCGTGCGCTCTCTTGTCTGTGTTCCTTGTTTCATGTTTGGAGCGAGGTGTTAGGATTCCGGCACTCATGTCTAGTTTGGTTTCGATTCGGACATTCATGCTCCGGATATTGGTATTCTGTTGTGAGCGTCTTGTTGTGTGAGAGTACGGTACGCTCTTCTGTTTGCGTGTGTTGTTGTGTTCTAGAACACGGCTAGTGTTTTTTACAGGCTGTGTGCTTTCTTTCATGTTGTCATGTTTTGTGTGAACACTCAGCTTATGAGTGTTCTCATTAGCTGCGTGTTCGTGTCTCGTTCGGTTTGAGCACATGGCTTGTGATTTACGTTTTGCTGGCCATGTGCTTATGTTTTTGTCATGTGTGGTGTGATCACATGGCTTGTCATGTGTGTTTCCTTGTGCCATGTGCTCTCCTGTCCATTGTCTAACCCCGCCATCTTGTTACTTGATTATTACTATTCATTTGCTCCACCTGTCCTGCCTCGTTAGCAGCCGTGTTTACTCCCTATTTATTCTCTCCCTATTTATTCTCCTTCTCTTGTCAAGTTAAGTCTTCCCCCTGGGGGTAGTTTTTGTTTGTTTTATTTTATTATATTAATACATAGCCTATTATTTTTGCACCTGAGTCCTCGCTCCTTTCATCACCCCCAAACCTGAAAAGTGAGCCTAATAAGTTATTCTACATAGGCAGCATTTTATGGCATTGTAGATGTGTTTATCAATACAAAGCCTGCCAAAGATAGGCTGCTTCTAAGATACTTATTTTGGCCAAATTCCAAAGCAGCATTACATGTTAGCATTTTCTACAAGCTCAGTGGAAATAGATGGCTGACAAACCAAAATAAAAGTAAATTATAAATATAATACATTTAATTGTGAAATCTAGCAATACAGAAGGTGAGGCGTTGATTCTGATTGGTCAATCCCGCCATCCAGCGGTATGTAATGCTGCCTTCACGTGCTATCCGAATTATCGCAAATACTAGTTTCCTAGTTAAAAAAAAATGGACATGAACTCCCTCTCAAGTCAAAATTTTAATGCAATGAGCTCGTAATCATGACTTCAGAATTGGGAAGTGGGAAATTTACGATAGCACGTGAAGGCAGCATTATTCCCGATAAAAACAGGTAAAACAACTTCCAATATGTATCCTTGTTTTCCCATGGGTCCGGTTGCAGTCTCTTTTTTTCTGTATAGCCACTCCGAAGTCCAAACAAAGTCTTTTGCATTTTACAGCGGGTGAATCTCTAGTTGTCACTGGTGATTGTCATTTGAACCTTTCTGGATCCGCCATCAAATTGATACGTTTAGTTATATCAAGTGCTGGGAGAAAAGGCTATAAATCTCCACCTCCAGCATCCTCACACACAATATAGCCAACTAGCCGAGACTCCTTTATGTGTACAGATGTGACGTAATGACGCAAAGACATGCTCGAATCTCCCGCGGAAATCCACCAGTACCACTGGAGTTAAAAACATTATTACAAGCTTACCGTTTTGAATCGAGGCAAGCAGATAGCTTTGAACACTGGCTGGTTATGTATTTTCTCAAATATGTATTGTGGATAATTTTTAACCCCAAAAAAGCTACGGACTGCAGCTTTAATTATGTTATCTGGGTATCGCAGACTCGCTCTCTCTTGTTTCGTGCGAACGCAGCTGCTGCCATTTGATTATTTTCACCAACAGAGGAGGCTGCAAACTAGCCTGGTCCCACCAGGCTCAAGTACATTTCATTTGTACAGAGAGTCTGGCCTCGCTCCATTGACAAGCGTTAACTTCCTTGTAGGCGGGTACTCTGTTGAAGTATCAAACTATTGGATCTGCCCAGAGTCACTCTGGATCTGCCATAACCAATCGCTGACATTTGGTCGTGATGTCTGACGACTCAAACCACTCAAACTAGCGCATAACATCAACGTCATCGTTCTCAGCCACTCCCTCTGTTCGCTGACTGGACCGGTAAAAAATTGATCGGAGAAAACCAAAGAATACACCACAATCCCAGACGTAGTACTGACGGAAAATGAAAATTGAGCAGAAGTACATAGAAGGGCGGGGCCAGGCTAGCTGCAAACTACACTGATTACTTGCTCACCCAACCTTTATGAAGAACTTAACCTGTATGACACCGTTGCATTCAAGTTAGTCATATACTAAATATTAATGTTAACTTAAATTATATTAAACTATACAGCAGGGCCTTAATGGTGCAGGATAATTAAAGTCATCTGCATTGTAGAAAAGAAAGAACTGTCCCCAGATTCCATTTTAGACCTTAGTCTCCCGTGCTCTTCATAGATGTATTTGTCACTGATTTTCAGAGATGGCAGCTGACTATGTAGGCACTAGACAGCAAGTAAGCTCACAAGGGTTTGGTACAGTGCCATTGGGTGTTATCTCCAAGACTATGAAGATTTTAGTGTGTGTGTGCATACTGATAAAGACAATGTGATTATGCATGCATTTGAAATGTCATAGAATCTTTTGTTTTCAGATTTATTCAGTTCTTGTCTCTTACTGACAGCCAAAAACACACAGAACCATGCCCAGAGTGCCAAAATGGATTAATCACATATGATAAATACTGTCTCTGTTATGAGAGAACAATCATTTATTTAACACACACACTCACACCTTTGATGGCTGTATTAGTAGCAAGAGCACCTCCCAGTGTGGTGTAGGGTACCTAAAAGGGGGAGGAGATTCATTGATGTCTACTTGACCTGGCTAATTTGCATATTCATGAAGAAATCTGAATAAAGCTGAACATTCTAACAAACAAACACACACATACACACGGAAGCTCAGCATGGGGTCTAGCTAGATGACAGACAGCAAAGCCTCTTGTTTCTCTGCTACAATGGGAAATATTTTCCTATTTTATTGTTTTGTTGTTTCACAGGCAGTAGAAGGAAAACAAGCAAATGGTTTACTTTTATGGGCCATCAACAGCAGCAAAGCAGCGAATTTCCTGTTCAGAGGATAAAACTTCATCAGTGAATGTAGAGCCTGCAGAAATAGTTTATTTATAAGCATCTGCATATTCGCAGCTGTATGATAATGCAAATGCATGAGCTTATAAGTATAACGATCATTTCAAACTCCCGAATAAATCAGTCTGATGACTGATGCACACTAGGTGTTTATTTTGTTTCATATTTAAACACACAAAACTGAAATTCTCACACTATCCTAATTACATAAAATAGTACGCCAGATTGGGTTTTTTGAAACAATATTCAGACAATCCCTTGCACAATGAAAGAGGGGGGGTTTATGACAGTCCTTTGATGCGAATGCATGCGATTATGAGACAAAGAGGGTCGGCGGTATCAAGGTGCAGTTTTGCAATGTGGTAGCATGTTTCTATATTTGCATAAAAGCTTACTCAAACAAACATTACAATCAGCAGTATAGTACATTATTTTAGTGCATAGTAGAAGTATGAAAATTGGAGCTGAACTGACTTTTCAATACACGTGAAATTTTTTCGTTTAAATAATAAGAAATATGCATGAAAATAATGCAAAAAAAAACATACAAATATACGTTTATCGTTTCATTACTTATTATTATTATGATTATTATTATTATTATTATTATTTTAGCTTAGTAGATCACCCATTTCTGGCATTTTTAATAAGCTGTTTAGATCTTTGACCACTATGCCATTTCACACAGTGCCGTCATTTACACACTTTTAAACCTACTGAACAGTGCCTGGAAGCAACCATTAATTAAACCATTCTCAAGTTCTTAAAGTCTGATGAGCATGTATTAAATAATATAAACGTGTAGAGTGTGAGGGTATTGAAAGTCTCAGTGTGTGATATGTGTTTAGTTCTTATGGATAATTAAACATCCCAGCTGTAGATGCTACCCATCTCCTAAACACTGACGGATGGTGTTTTCGAAATCCCTGGAAACTTTCTGCATCCTCTTTATTTGTACATATTTTGTAAACATCATTTCATCAAAATAATGAGCTGTTAGCTCAATTTGCATAAAATCTGCATCGCTCAAAAATCTTAAAACTTAAAGGGAATGTTCACCAAAAAACTACAATTCTGTCATTAATTACTCACCCTCATGTCGTTCCAAAACCTGTAAGACTTTCGTTCATCTTCGAAACACAAATGAAAACCTTTTTGATGAAATCTGAGTGCTTTCTGTCCCTCCATTGACAAACACAACTACCACTTTGACGCTTCAAAAAGTTAATAAAGAGATTATATAACTAATCCATATGAATTGAGTGGTTTTGTTGCAATTTTCTGAAGAGACCCGATCCCGATATGATGAAAAGATTAGGCTTTTATTTACATTTAAACAATGATCAGCGGACAAAAGCTCAACCGAACTTGCTTGACGCATGAGAAAAAACCTCATTGGTTCTTGCGGAAGCTCAAACGTGCTGCGTAAAACACTAGAATGAACCTCATTGGTTCTCGCACATCAAGCGAACATGTATGAGCTTCAGTTTACCACAACTGATGTGTGATTTGATTAATGTTTATATGTGAATAAAAGACTGAATTCAATCTGTTCTTATAGTTGTTGTTGTTGTTTTTTAACATTTTTATTTGTTCTGTTGTGTTGTTTTGGGGAAAACCGGCCTTTAATCATTTCAAATCAACTGTCATGTACATTATTGAAACAACTGTTGATCAGATTCTGAATTTGTAAAGGTCAACTGATACAGCTCATAATGCACAACTTACTCATCTGTCAACACACACAAACACACACACACGTAACCTGCAGCGTGTGTCCCATCAGTGTTGTCAGGTCATGTGTGACAGGAAGCTAGAGCCGGACATTACTGATCTCATACAGGTAGTTTCTGTGTGTGTGTGTGTGTGTGTGTGTGTGTGCGTGTGTGTGTGTGTGTGTGCAGAGAGCATCTGACCTGGATTGCTGAGGTTTTATGCATCCAGTGGGGATATGTTTGTTGTTCAATACAGTGATGTGGTTAGCTGAGCCATTCAATTCAAACACGCAAACTTACAATGCAGCCATGTAAAGGCAAAAGGGCTTGTGTCAGTGTGTTTGTGTTAGAGAGAGGCACTTTGAGAGGAGAGGGCTAGGCCATAAACTCTACAAACTCAGCACATGTACACAGATGTGAATGCCTCGCAAGTGTGCAGTCCCTCTGTATGCGTAATGTATGTTGTTACTTTACTGTGGCACAGCAAACTTTAGTACTGAATGTGTGCTAGGGTTACTGCAAATGTCTGTCAGCCCAAAGGAAATGGCTTGACAACCATATTTTGCTGACAAATTTCCTATTTAATCAGGAAGGTGGTGCAAATCAAAAGGGTTATTGGCTTGTCCCTTTATTAATAGTCAATTTTACAAAAATTGTCAATCTAGTCAGTTTAGAGCATATCTGTGAACCATGACTGGCTTCTCAATTGGAATTGCTAGTCGGTGACAAGTGGAATTAGAGAGAGTCATATTGTCCATTCCAGGAATTGGGCATTTGTATTCAATTCCGTTTTTGGGGGCCATGACCTGCAGAGTTTAGTTACAATTCTGATTAAACACATACACAACTAATTAAGGTATTAGAAAGATTACTGGATTATTACAGGCAGGTGTATTGGACTCTCCAATTCCGAAACGGAATGAATAGTCATGGTTTATGCTAATGTCCACTATTGGGTCCCTGATGATGAAATGAGAAACATACTTGCGTTAAGATTTATGAATTTGAACACAATAACTTGACCACAACAATGTGAGCAGAACCTGAATTGCAGACCTATGGAATGCATTAGACCAGGGATAGGCAACTTTGGTCCTGGAGGGCCACTGTCCTGTGGAGTTTACTTCCATCCCAAATCAAACACCCCTTCCTGTAATTTTCAAGTTATCCTGAAGATTTTTCAGGTGTATTTGATAAGGGATGGAGCTAAGGGAGTGAGTGGCCTTTCAGGACTGGAGTTGCCCAACCGTGCATTAGATGTTTATGGAGCATCATCGTATCTGAACACAAATGTCTCCAACTCTATTCCTGGAAGGGCCACAATCCAGTTTACCTCCAGCCCTAATTAAACATACCTTAACCAGTTTATCAATTTCTTCAGGATTACTAGAAACTTCCAGGCAAGCGTGAGCTAAACTCTGCAGGAGAGTGGATTGGACACCCCTGGCCTAATTTCTCCTAATGACCCATACCGTACTGCACAAATGATTTCTGCCGCATGCTGACCTTTAGTGACCTTTCAGGACAGCTTATCTTACTGTGCACAGAGGCGTGTGTGTGCTCTCAAAAACCAGCAGGGGAAAAGGGGGGGATGGTCACAGCACGTGTGCAAGAGTGTGTGCGCATTTAGCCGAGACTGCACCCTCAGGGCCGTCTGCGATCTCGGTCTGGTCGCCTGCCTGTGCCGCAAGTATTGACTGAGTGTCTGATTGTCTTCAAACTGTCAGCGTGTGCTTATTGTGTTTCACAGCTCAAGAACAGCCTGAAGACAATGAGAAAAACTCCAGAACTATGCTTCCATTCTCTCAGATCTCTCCGCGTGGCAAAGTCTGAATGCTAATTTCACACCTGGACTCATTACGTTCCTGTTAAAATTCTCTGATTATTAAAAGTGCCGAAATTCAGAACGCTAATTATGCCGCCACAAAGTCCTTTCAGAAACGTTCATCACACCTTATTGTGCTTTGCCAAAGGACCTAAATAAAATAACTTGTGATAATGTGGTGCTCAAGGGAAAGGAGAAAAGAAATCAAATTGTCTAGGCTCGGTAATCGCTTCGATATATATCGCCACACTGTATTGATTCATATCCTGCCACGCGCGGATGTTATTCTGAGGAACAAATAAAGCGCAGAGGGAGCAAGTGATCAATTAGCCTCACATTATTCCTTTTGTCTGCCACAGCTGAGTGGTCTTATCAACCACAACCACACAACTTCCCCTCTGGCTGTCATCCCGAACCTGCTTCCAGAACCTGGCTTTATCAGAACCACCGCTACAGTCTGGCTTTGCAGGGTGCATGTGTGTGTGTGTGTATGCTCTGAGCTCAACTCCCAAGAGTTTAACAGACAAGGGTTTGTGTGTGTGTGTGTGTGTGTGGCACCGACTCTCTCTGCGCTCTGCGCTCGCACACACACACTCCGCCTCGCAGCTGCGTGTATGACAGAGAGAGCAGCGTGCATGTGGACCACTGTCTCTCAGTCTGAGCCTGTGACTGTCCAGTTTGTAGAGGAGCACGCTCTCTCTATCTCATCTCGCGTGTATGTCCTGCAGAAACCCGACTGAACGTAAGTCTTTCGATGCTTTTGTTTCAGCTGTGCATGTGTGAGAGACACTTCAGACGTCCCCGTTCCCTCGTAGTTCTTCCTTCTGCTGTTTGGAAGTCTGTCTAAATGTGTGTTTGGTGTATAATCGCAAATGTTTAAGGTGATTGGGTCAGGTTTTGATAAGGGGGGGGGGGGGGGGGCGGGGGGTGGTATTAATGGGAAACTATGGGGGATGACTGTTATCCGTGATTCTCTGCATGTCACATCCAGAGAAACTACAAGATTGGCTAAAGGTTTGTATTCATGGGCGCTTTGTTCTGGTGTGGTGTAAGCACGTGTTTACAGGGCTGGCTGATCGCACACCTGATAATTTAATGAATCTGCAAATACTTTATGAGTTACAATCTGCCTGCTTACAGACCAAACTGCACAAAATCCTTTCTTAATCTTTTTTTTTTAAAACAAGATATATTTACCCAATGAGCAAAACTGTATGAAACCGTAGATCTTTTTTTTTCAGAGAATATATCTTCAATACATTTTATTTTTCTTATCCCATTGGCAAGTTTTCTTGTTTAAAGTGTTAACTTTCTTAAACAAGGACAAAATAACGGTGGGGTAAGAAAATAATTCAAGATAGATTCTTTCTGCATGGGACAGGAAGTAATTAGCTCGTAACCTGTGGGTGCATAGAGCTATATTTGTATGAGGTTTCGCCTTTTAATGGTAATTTGTGTGTAATAGTCAATGCTGAATAATGCTAAATGCTGAATAATTAATAAGACTCATAAAGCCCCAGCATGTGTTTGAGACTCTAGCTGCAGGGATGCACTTTACCACTCCAAACTGGACACAGCATGCCAGCCATGCCCTCATCTCAGAGGCAATTACTGAATTAAAGGTGAAATGTAGTGGGAAATATTCCACTGTCAAACCATTTCTGCTCATTAGTAAATCTATGTGGAGAGGCTGATGTATCTTCCATCTCTCTTAATTTAATTTAATGTGCTTAATTGGTTTGACCAAATTATGTTTTGTGTTGGAAAACAAATAAAGTACAGTAGCAAGAACAAGAGAATACTATAACATTGAGAAAGTAGAACAAGAAGAACAGGGATAAGCAGAAACAAAGGACGAGTTCATACAAATGCTGTAATTATTCTGTAATTCACGCTATTTTATTTTGAAAAACTGAAGCCATACAAGAACTTTGTGATGAACAGACTTTGCTCAAGTTGATTCAGTGCTGTTTTTGTGTCAACAATGTCAAACTTGGTGCTTTGGCGTGCATTTCTTTAATCATCTTTTGAACACAAAAGAGATTTGAGAGTTTCCATGGAAAAGCTTATCGGTGATAAACTATTTAGTTTCCTTCTGTTCCTCACAAAAAAACTATTCTATGACACCAAAAGGCTTTACATATATAATATATGTTTCATATCTTTACATTTCATTATTGAATAGATACAATAATATGTATAATATAAACAGATGTTGTATGATCTGTTGATATGGTGATGGATTGTTAGTTTCGATAGATAGATAGATAGATAGATAGATAGATAGATAGATAGATAGATAGATAGATAGATAGATATGAGGTGAGGGTTCGAAAACGAACATGCTGAAAGCTGTTAGCATTAGCAAGTATCCCAACTCTTTCACAGGTGCTATGTCTCCATTGTTGTTCTGTTCCTTGGCTTGTTGAGTTCTTTTGTTTTGTCTTCTCCATTCAGTGCCATATGAGATCCTTTCTGTGTGTATGTGAGTGTTGTGTGTGTGTGTCTTTGTTTTTTTGCCAGGGCTTGGCTGAAGCAGGCAGCATCCATATTGCCCATGAGCGGAGACCCCACCCAACCACATTCACATGTGATGAATAAAACATGACATTGAGATTGTGCCTGGGCTGAGTGCAGCCGGGCAGTTCTGTTGACCTGTTTCAAAGAGCCACCGACAGGTTCGGACTAATTTGGGTCATTTTAAGCCCATATAAAAAAGGCACGTCAGTATCTACAGAGGCTGAGTGAATCAGCAAGTCCAGAATGATCCAGCTTGGGTCCCTAGACTCCCCCAGCTGAGGGAAATATAAAGCAGGAACACGTTCAAAGGAAGTCAATGTTTATTCCCTCGGTATCTCTCTCTTTTTCTCTCTCGCTCTATTTCTTTACCTCTCTGCCATTGTTGAGAGCATGTGCGGATTTGTGGAACATATATCTTTTTCCTGTTCTTCCCTGTGTGAATTTTAAGCCACAAACTGAGGAACAAAAGAGTCATATTTTCACACTCTCGAAGAAGGTTTTATTTATGCAGAAATTACAATTCATTTACAATGCAAATGCAGAGCAAAGTTAAAAAGATGACTGTTTACTTAAAGGTAAAGATCCTGACCCACTCAAAGTTTGGCTGTTGTCGGTTGTGAGTGATTAGCATACGCGATCGCTCCAGGCCGTATATGAGTGTTTCTGTTGGCTCTAATGCCTACTCGCTTTCTCTGAACAGAAAGGAAGCTTCCTGCCTTTTTCACCCTGCCGTATCCTCTTCATCTCTATCTTTCACAGCTTGTTTTGTTTGTCTGCAGGGGCTTGCGTGTATGTCTTCCAGATTCACACTTTCTAATGTTTTGTTTGCCCCCTTATGTATGATTTCTCTTGGTAGAGGTGGGTTGATTCACCTCTCCGCCCTAGGCAAGTGCCCTTTCTCTTTTTGAATGCCAAACATCTCTTAACCCACCCCAAACCCTATCCTATGCCAACCCCTCACTTCCTCCTAAAACCCTCCCTAAGGTATGAGGGAGTTCTAATAAATGAAAGGAAACCATTGCATCATACCTAGTTTTGCAGAACTAGGCTTTTGAAAACCTGCATAAATCTGTCCCACTTTGTAGCTTAAGCCGGGCTCAGACTACAGGAGTTTTAAAATCTTAACCGATTGTGAAATCTGGTTGCATCACGGACATACAGTAAGGAGAATCTTCACATATTTTCTTCTTTCAAATCTCAAACCTGCACACACTAAAGCCCTGCATTTCAGCCCGAGCACAACGGGCCCCAACTTATTTACGCCCCGGGCCCGTTTTAGGCTTAGTCTAATTTTTATATTTTAGACATTAATTAAAAGAAAATATGAGAAGTTGACGATGGAAAAACAAACATAGAAAGACATTTTATAACCTATCACAGTGACATATGTCATTGTAACGGGGTTCGTTGTTATGGGAAGGAGGAGGCGGGAACCGGCGAACATTCCACAAGTTTAATAAATAAAATGACACAAATACAAAATGAAAGTATAAGCCAGCAGCCCCTCACGGACGACTGCTGGCACACAAAACAGAACATAAAATCACAACGTAAAATCAGGCCTGTTCCTCTCTCAATCTTCACTGTCGTCGCTCCTCCTTTTATGCTTCCGCTCTTCTGTGAGAAATACGAGACCGGTGCGTCGCGCAGGTGTCGCTCATTAGTAATCACGCCAGCGGTCTCGCGCCGTCCTCCCACGGCCCTTGACCTTGTCCTGCTCGCCACAGTCATATGACGAGATGTGCTGCGCTGGTGGAAACAACACGAGACAGTGCCACTGCAACTTTCAAGAATGGCTCGCTCTGTGTTTAGTGTCGCCGCCAGTAGCAGTAGTAGCGAGCGTGTCTTCAGCACAGCTGGAAGAGTTATAGAAGAAAGAAGGACTGGATTAAAACCTTCCACTGTGGATGCTGTGCTTTTTCTCCACAATGCTCTGTAAGAGACCGTTCTTAGCCATGTTAGGAGGCTGTCTTGTTTTTCGTTTGATTGGACTTTATTTTCATTAGTCTAACTGTTGGAAACTATTGGAAAAAAGAATGGCCATGTTCTGTAGTGACGACTTCATTTTTGAGGTAAGATAACCTGCATGTTTGTTTTTAATTTAATTTATTTTATTTTATTTGTTTAGATTGTATAGCTCATTTAGTTTGCGAGACTAAACATGCATGCTGTCTAAACAACATGTAATGGAACAACAAAAGATCGCTTTGTTTATTTGTGCTGTTTAGCGGGGTGTAAAACTGAAATAGGTGATATGAGCTTGTCTTCATCTCAAGCACAGCATGATTAATTCTGCTTTTTACTGCAGAACTATTAGCACATGCAGAGGGTCTCTATCAGCATAAAGTCTAGACTTTGCATATTTTAGGCCAAGAACCATCCAGTCAGACAGGAAGACATAATCTGACTGACATGTAAAGAGACTGACCACAAGTTTATTTGATCCTTACGTACCATAGCGTCGCTGCCCGATGAAACTCACGTATGTCCAAAACGGTTACTTTTCAGGAAGTGAAAAAAAACACCGTAATTTCACAGCAGTTGAACGTAGCGTTGTCATACTTGGTACGGCACCTTTAAATGTAACCATATTCTTGGTAGTGTAATGATATAATCCATATTTGACCAAAATCGAGTTTAAATGGACATACGTGCATATTTTACAGTAACGGTGGTCGATATGCGTTCTTCCGATCATTAATTAGAATGACCAAGTCGCGTTTCAGATGACAGATGAATAGGCTATGCTCAGTTTATTAAGGCGAGACACGGCAGGCAAAAACATCGGGTTTTTTTTCACCAGTCAATTTTGAGATTTTGGGATATTTGTCTTCAATAATATGTCTTCTTTCAGACTTGTGGTGAAAAAAAAGTCTGAAATACACATTTAGGTCTTTATTTTACTACACTTTGTCTGTTTGCGTCTGTAGATTTCTCATAAATTCATCAAAAGTTGTCGTTATAAATCATCCCTCTGCTCCGCTATAATTTGATCAATTTGACTAAAAAAAAAAAGTATAAATCTTATCAGTTGTGAATATATAATAAACTTGAGAACAGTTGTCAAAAACAAACGTTTGCTGATACTTTACCTCACAGTGTTAGCTATTCGGCTATCCAATGCTGAGTTTCCAGAGACGAACTTCACGAGACCGGTGAGATGCCTCCACAGGGCGGGAGATGCGCGGCGTGATTGACAGCTTTGACAGCAAATGGATATACGTGGAAATCAGATGACATGATTTCACAACTTTTGATTGGTCATTTAGATAATGTGAAGAATACTGTATACGGATATGAACCTGGACATTCTAACCGTCGAAAAATCTCAAAATCGGCAAAATGGACATACGCGGTTTTCATCGGACAGCGACAATAGGGTTTTGTAAATTTGAAATGGATGATATGAGTAGTCCTTATTTTATACCCAACATGATTTATTCTGCTTTTTACTGCAAAGCTATTAGTACTCGAGAATGGTCTCTGATTAACCAACCTCTTAATCACATTGTTTACCTAAGCACTTTTTTAGGGGCAGCTTTATGTCTCTCTCTCTCTCTGTGTTTCTCCCTCAATCCATCTCTGTCACTAACCCAATCTCATTAATGATCGATCGATCTAGGTCGGCTATGTTCTATGGCTGGAATCTGAAGTGGTTATAAGCTGTGGTTCTCTGTATGGGGCTGATGTGGAGAACCATGCTCTCTCTCATGGAGGCTGCAGTAATTAGCTACTCGATGTTATGGCACTACATCAATCAGAACTTCTTTTCATCCCGCCAGGACCATGATTGGACCGTTTGTTCTGCCTCCCGTGGGCCAGTGTTCAGACACTGTGGCTGTTTTCTCTGTACCTCTAGAGCAGAGCTGATAACAGGTCCTGAATGTGACTGAAGCTCTTAGTGGATGCAACTGATTTACATGGTTTTACCAAGAGACATACAAGAAGTTTCAATAATAAGGTTAAAAGAAATTTGCACCAAGCATGACATGATGTTTTTGGATCCATCCATCTCGACAATCTGACTGTGTCAAGCTTAATAAGTCTCTTAAAATTTTATCGTTATAGTTCTCATTAAATAAGTTATTTTTAAATGCACATTTCTGTACAGCTCCCATGCTTTCCCGGTGTAGCATTAACTATTTCAGATACAGCTGTCCCTAAACGGCACAAAAATCGAGTCCCTTTACATGTCATTCAGTCTCGTTCAAGTGGCCAGTTCTTGGTCAGAGTAAATGGTAAGGTGATCAGACTTCATACAACCAAAATTTTGGATCTGTGAAACTACTTCATCTAACCTGGCAGGATATTTCAGTTAAATAGGTACATTCACTGACATCAGAGGTCTTGTTCACATAGAAGAATCACAAAAGGCAAGATATTTGACTCAGTACTAGGTCATAACATTAAATTTTACCCCTTTCTCGCTGTTTACACCTCAGTTCTTGTTCTCTTGCTCTATTTAGACATCAGTGGGTGTGATTTGATGAGATTAGCTTTGTTAGTTCAGGTGTATAACATGCTTTAGGCAGTGATGGGAATAGAACACACAAATGCATTTTGATACCAAAAACATTTTTAAATAATTCAGTCATGATGTTGAGTTTACAGAGAAACCACAGATACAGAGTATTCCACTGTTTCTGTCAGTTCTGATTTCTGCTCTGCTGATAGGAGTTCATCATCCTTGATGTTCAACAAAACATGAAAGAGAAACAAATAAGTCTGCTGTTCTTTTGTGTTTCTAAGCAGTCTAAATGTTAGAATGTTCCATCAGATTTGTAGCTTCAGAAATGACTTTGAGACTGCTCAGATGTGCTGGATCAAAATGGACCACACACAGTTCACAGGCTATGAAACCCTGATGGTGTGGAACAGAGTAGGAAGGGCAGTCATTTCAACAGCTAGATGAACGGCCAATCTAAGAGGTAACTTTACCATTATACTTCTCAGGGCCAAAATAAAATTCACCTTATTTACGGCCACAAAGTGTGTGTGTGTGTGTGTGTATGTTCAGCCTCAACTGCATTTGAGAAGCAAACAAATGTTGACAGCAACACAGAATTAGCCTAAAATGCAACAGTATTAGCCCACAGCTCCTATGAATTACCTCAATACACAAGAAAATTAGCCCACAACACAATGGAATTAACCCACAATATAACAGAATATTTTCAGCTAGATTAAATTTTAAGTTCAATGAAAAATGGTGTATCACCTCATCATGCTAAAACAAAAGAGTTGCTAATTGTGTCAGATCATTCTGCAGGGCATGAAACGTGTAGTTTACGTTACAACAGAAAAAGGTTTGTGGGTGGTGATGGCGCAGTGGATAAGACACATGCCTTTGGTGTGAGACACCCGGGTTCGAATCCACTGCGAGACACCAATGTGTCCCTGAGCAAGACAGTGTTTGCCAAGCTTATGTTTTAATAACATTTCACCAACACCCAAAATGGTAAATGGTAAATGGTTTTCTTGGTCAGGATAACACACTAACATCCTAGACCACAGCAAAAAAGACCAAATGATGCATTTGCCTTTGATTGGTCTTCTAATGTTTGACATTTTTAAAAGCTGGGTCTTGCTTTCTATAGAAAAAATTATTTTGTTCAATGCATGGTTTGACCTTATAATGTGCATGTTGTGTATAATTATCATTATGAAATGAAGAAAATCACGAAAAAACATGTTAACAAAAAAGGTGTGCATCTTAATGTCAAGGTGGTGTTTAGTTTCGGCACCACTAGGGGCAACAAACGTAATTTCTGTCAGCCATTGCTCAACAAACAGGCAGTCTGACACAATCATGCCGTTTGTTGAGCCAAATTTAGGAGTGACATAGGAACTGACATAGAGCAGGTTGTATCTCTTTGTCAAACAAAATAGCATTATAGCTGTATTCTATTCAACAGCAATAATTTAGCTGCAAGATGAGGCGTTTATTAAAAGATTTCAACATCAGCTGTGTTTGTCATTTATGTCACTGAACATTGCTCTTGCATGCTTTTTTATTAGATGTAAACAAAAATATTGGATATGGGCAATGCTTCTAGGAAAGAAAAAAAATCTTCAAAAGAAACTCAGTGGGGGATTTGATTTACTGAGCCACATAGTACCATCTGGAGATGGGCAAGCCTTCCCCAATATGGAGTAGTTACATTACCCCTCCCACTGACAAACATGCACATGCAATTTATCATGGCAGGTTTAGACAGTATAACATGTAATAATGTAGCTTGATATACAGCATGTAAAACCATATACAGCCATACACTACAGTCAAACAGAATTTTATGTAAAATGAAAGAAGGAAAAATGAGAGCGAGAGAGAAATTGCTCTCACCCGTAGCAATAACAGCATGACAAACCATTTTACAGAACATAAAGAACAAAGCAGGTTTCAACAACACAAAAAGTAAAGCTTTAATTAAGCATAATGTTAATTAGTGTCGGTGTGGTGGAACACTTGTTCTGTCTGATTATCAGCTAATTAATCTCCAGAGAGAACACGCTGAGCTCAGAGAGACAGATTAAAATCCAGAGATCAGCATGACCAGCGGCCTGAGAAAGAGAGATTTTTAATGAATAAAAAGTAAAAAGTTGCCTGTAAATGTGTAATGTTAAAATACCTGTGTGACAAGCAACCAAGTATACTAAGCAAATTGATAACAACACAGGCAATTAGATTCCACCTGCTATATTCAGCCAATCCTATTCGGTTTCTCTGTGTGATTCCCAAATGGGGTGGAGTTCAAACCTGTCTAAGGTGGAGCCTGTTTACTCTGCCAACAAGATCTGAACCCTTAGGGGCATCGACCGCTGTCTGCAAGAGACAAATGTGTGTGCGTGTGTTCAGTATTCTCTAGTTTCCTTCTTTACAAACATCTTCTTTAAGCTTTAAGCGGGTAAAACATCTAAAACCAGAATGCTTTGGTTTCCTATGGTTTCCCATACAGTAAGTGCTATCACACAACCCATTTTTTTTAAGATTCGCGATAAAAAACGCTGCATTATGCAGGCCTTTGTAAAGAAAAACTACACGCCTGAACATGTAATACGCATGTGCATGACGTCCTCACATTTTTGTAGTTTACACTGTGACAATAAAGGTATCGTTTCCTAAAACTTGCATTTTGAAACCCGGTTTCAAAATGTAGCATTTTCAGGCCCTCAAAACGCTGTCGTGTAAATGAACGGTCAAAACACTTAAAATGTTTTCCATTTTTTGTTGATAACTGTGGTGTAAACAAGCCCCATAGTGTGTTCTCTGGGTTATGTGGTCATAACAAACCACGGTACTCAAGGGGGTTATAGGGTTACCTTTAGACACCTGTGCACCAGCCAGTGACAACTACACCATAAGTGTTAAGTAGCTAGCTGACATGTTTTAAAAACTACCTTTACTAACAAGATTATGTTCAACCTGTTGCTCTGTTATGATAGCAGTTGAACTGAAAGTGAAAACTAATTGCAGACAGTTTTTGCACTAAAGTAGACTGCACCAACCAAAGGGTCAATGCTTTGCAGGTTAGCATTGCCCTATAGCACTTGCTGTAACTACATGCTATGGAGGCTAAAAGTGTAGCTGTGTATTGGTAATCTACACAAAATTAATCCAATCTTGCTTTGGAAGGCTCTTAAAAGCAATACATGGATGTATATTTTCTCTCTCTGTTGTCTATGTGGTCACAGATCTGGGATGCGTTTCCTAAAAGCCTTGTAAACCTAAATTGATCATACAGATTATTGGTGGCAATTGACCTACAATCAACTTAGGCTTACGATCCTTTTGGAAAACACAGCCCATGGTTACTAGTGAAGGTTTTGGGACTGTGCGCATCTGTTTAAGCCATCAGCCAATCAGCTTTATCATGAGATCATTTTCTTGCAGCTAAAGAGTATTTGGTCACATGGCAGATTTCAAATCGTGTACTTGCGGGGGGTGTCATTGAGATGAATGGGGATGCAAACAGATAGGTATTTCAGATCTCCTGGTAGCAATGCTGAGAATATAACATATATTCGTCAAAATGTGGCAATGCGTGGAATTGCGCTTGAATAGCTAGATGCTCCTGTGTTCACGTACTTGTGTGGAGTATGTTTTTCGAGTCTTGTGTGTGTGTGTGTGTGTGTGTAGCATAAGTAGACATATACATATGTACAACTCAACCTCAACAAGAGAGCAGAGAGAAAAAGATTATGTGGGGTTAGTAATTGTGTTGACCTTCAGTTTGTATTTTTTGTCCAACCTTATTGTTTTATACGTTGCTTCTTCAGACTGCAGCAGTAAACAGCCCACTGGCAGCACCAGTCTGGTACCTTTAAATCAACCCATTTCTAATGCAAGTTTGTACTTTCTTTGACATGAAGTCAGTGTAGACACCATTTTTCCATTAGAGGCTCAACACCTCCATCTCCAATTTACGTAAACGTTTTTGTGTCCTTACAACTCCTCTGCCATCCACACTGTGCTTGAGGACTTCATGGACCATTGGCCATCATTTTCAACTCCAACACCTCTGACGGTGTCTGTCACCTGGTCCCATTTCCCACTCTTCTGCTAACTAGGTTCTTGTTGCCCACTCTTCTGCCAGCCTTGTCTAGGGTCGCAAAAACTCTAGTCTTAAAGGGGACCTATTATGTCCCTTTTTACAAGATACAGTGTCCCCAGAATGTGTCTTAGAAGTTTCAGCTCAAAATATCCCACAGATCAATTATTATTCCATTCCCAAAATGCCCCTATTTGGGTGGACGCAAAAACAAAATGTTGTCGTGTGTGTATCTCTAAATGCAAATGAGCTGCTGCTCCCTGCATTTTTAGAACGCCGTTTCCTGCTGGAGACGCTGCGAGCACAACGGTCAAAACACGTCCGTCTAACGCGTTTACATAGAAAAGCATTGGAAAAGTAGGACAGTGGAATGGAAAAATGTGTTATGTGCTCATTGATAAAGCCAACAACAGAACATTTACACCCGGTTTCACAGACCTAAGTCTAGTCTGAACCGACTAAAATGCATATGTTAACTGACAGCAACTTGCACTGACAAATCTTAAAATATGTCAATGCCATTGTTTTGTCTTAAGATGCATACCAGTAATGTTTTTTTTTTTTATAAGGCACATTTATAAAAGCTATTTAAATGTCCCAATGAACTAAGGCCTAATTCTGGCTTAATCTATAAGCTTATTTTGAGACACTGTATATGATTTATGGAGAATATGAAAAGAGCGGGTGGATTTACATCAATGTGCGCACATTCTGCTGACACAGATTTATGTTCAAAGGATGCTCCGATCAGGATTTTTGCAAACGATACAACCACCAATTCTTTCATCATGATCGGTCGATACAGATGCCAGTCAATCAAGCTTTATATAATATGTAAACTGTATCTTGACTGTCACTCTTTACTCCTTACATCCTGAAGGCATTTTAATGATTTCAAAGCCCCTTTCACACAGTGTGTTGATCCCAGAAAATTACCATAAAATTGCCAGAGTGCCTTCTGTGTGAACGCAAACACGTCCCGGGATTGATTCCGGGATCGATCCCGGGAATGGGGACCTAGTAACATTGCCGGGATCAGTCCCGGAACGCGCCTTGTGTGAACAAAAGCCATAATAAAATGCCATAAGGGCTGTGTTGTAGTGATGACGCTGAAGCTGTGACGCGTTCCCAGCTTAGTGGAACGGTACGTGATGCGCTAGTTTATGATTGAATCAGAAAAAAAAATGCATGAGCGTGGTTTCTTGAGAGAGAAATCGCAGATCATAAGCAAACTTAAGACGCTGGGAAGACATTACACGTCACATCAATGTCACATGATCATTTACGGGAACTTTAAGGGTAGGGATGTGTGTGAACACGCGCACAGATTCTGGAAAATCATTGGCAGTGTGAATGAACCAAAATCAAACCATCCCGGGACAAATCCCGGGACAAATTATCTGTGTATTTTCCAAAATCTCTTGAAAAGGGTGAAAAGGGCTTAAGTGGCATACTTAAAAGTAACGGCTTATAACTCTACAAAAAAGGCATCATCAAGTACATGGTCTCATTTGATATAAAGCCTTTTTGATTTTGATCATGAATAGAAAACCTTTCATGTTAGGAGGTTCTTATGTTACAAGACTGCAAGGAAAACCCCAGAAAAAGTAATGCAATTCATTGATTGGTTTGTACTGTAGTTGGAGCAATGTTGGAACTGACGTCTGTAGAAAGGTAGCCCTCCGTGAGCAGGTTTGGCTACTCCTGTATTCTGAAATCTCTCATCACCAAGTCTTCAATGTACCTTACTTGATCAAAGTGGCCATTTAAATAACAAAATTATATGGAAAAAAATCTGGGTTTCTGCTTGGACCCCCATTGACAGCCTTTAGAATAATCTCAAGAGGCTCTTAGGGGAGGAGGGTCACCTTAAAGGGGACCTATTATGCAACATTCGGCATCCACCGATAATTAAATTATTATTAAATTAAGCCCACACACACCATAACATGATGCGTAGTAGACTGTGAGAAAATCATCAAGGAGTGACATGACATGGTATTTGGCTAAAGCTATAGGACTTCCGGGATCAGATTGCATCACGATCATGACGCAGTGTTTTCTGACGCGATGTTTTCTAACGTCATTTGAAAGGTCAGACTTCTGTTAAAAATGCTTCCATGGTTCAAAACGCCATAACTTATGATTGCTTTTAGAGATAAACACAAAATTTGGCCTAGATGCAATTGACATGATTGTGAACAAGCCCAAACTTGATCGCTTAATTGTATGACCTGTCATATATACTTTCTAATAGTCATCATGTCAAGCATTGATAATAATGAAACAAATCATTGAATTGGATTACTTTTTCTGGGGGTTTCCTGGCAGTATAAGAACCTCATAACATGATCAAAATCTATTTTCTTCAAAATTTGAAAGGTTTTCTATCAAGTGAGACCATGTACTTGAAGATGCCTTTTTTACCTCCGTTGGTAAAAAAAAAAAAAAATTAAAAAGAAATTAGCCAATCACGATCGAGTATTTCACTTTCAGCAGTTAAGGTGTTATGAATAAATATGTTGCAGAGAAGGCTAGCCTCCCTCCCTATATATCAACCACTCCTTCCCAGACCGATACAAATAGTGTGCCTCCTCTATTTTAAAATCCATGAGTCGCCACTGGAAATAGTGCTGCCAGGATTAGGGTGTCAGCAGATTGCAGCAGGGATGAAATAAAGAGCTGGTTACAGTCGCAGCAGTAAGTCGCTTTATTAACAACCCTGAAACAAAACACTCAGGAATATACAACGGCAAACACTGGAACAGACCACCAACAATATAAAGATGAGAACGGACCGAGAACTAAACAAACACAGGGTTTAAATACACAAGCTGACTAATCAACAAAATGAACAACAGGTGCAAATCCACATCAAATCAATGAGAAACCATAGAAACTGACCCAAACACGATAAACAAAACAAAACAACATGTGCAAAACCCACCCAAAACAAACACAAGACCAGATCACCCGTGACACAGGGCACGATTTAGTCACCAGTGTATCAGAGGGATTGTTCTCTCAATACCTTCAGCCCTGTATCAGCCCTTTCAGACATTCTGATCCATATTTTCTTGTTAGCTAGCCCAGTGACCTGCTGCATGAAGCAGGTTTCAGTTGCTACCCAGGTAAGTTTGAGATTAGTTTGAGCAAACTCTGTTTTTTCGGGCGCAAGAAAATGGATTGGTTTTCATCTGGTTTCATCACCATGGTAACTTATGCTACACGGCTAACCTGCTCGATTTTTTCATAATTATCTCTTAAAGGCCCACTGAAGTGCCTTGGAACGTGTAGCTTTGTATGATGTGTTGACCTAATTTTCACTGAAACAGGAAGCTAAGGTGGGACATATTGAATGGCTCCTCCCACTTGTCAAATAGCCAATAGCGTTTAGTTTACCTCACAGACTGCAAGTCGAACTTGACAGCACCATGGAAGCGCATCCGAGCGCTGATAATATGTGAGATCCTAGAGAGCATTTGATAGGACAGAAGATGTGATGAGAAGCTGAAGTCCGCGGTGATGTCAGACAAATCTGTGATCCATTTTAGCAGAAGTAGGAGATTGTAAGTTTTGAATGCTTATATTACCTAAATGCAAATTGTGTCATTGTTTTGGAATAAACCAGCTTATTCATATATCCTTAAAGGAACACTCCGACTTTTTGGGACTTTAGCCTATTCACCTTATCCCCCAGAGTTAGATAAGTCCATACATACCTTTTTCATCTCCGTGCGTGCTATAAGTCTGTTTGACGCACCCACCGCTAGCCTAGCTTAGCACAAAGACTGGATGTAAATGGTTGCAGCTAGCATACTAATCCAAATAAGTGACAAAATAGCGCAAACATTTTCCTATTTACATGTTGGGATTTGTATAGTCACAGAGTGTACAAAAAACAAAGTCACATGAGACACAGACATATTTTAACCGTATAAATACTGGGAACTATATTCTCTGAAGGCGAAGCACTGCTACTTGGGCGGAGTGATAACCGCAGCACCTGAGACGCGCCGTGGTGAGGAGCAGAGAGTTCGTTCAGAGTTTGGGTACGGTACGTCTCAGGTGCTGCGGTTATCACTCCGCCCAAGTAACAGTGCTTCGCCTTCAGAGAATATAGTTCCCAGTATTTATACGGTTAAAATATGTCTGTGTCTCATGTGACTTTGTTTTTTGTACACTCTGTGACTATACAAATCCCAACATGTGAATAGGAAAATGTTTGCGCTATTTTGTCACTTATTTGGATTAGTATGCTAGCTGCAACCATTTACATGCGTCAAACAGACTTATAGCACGCACGGAGATGAAAAAGGTATGTATGGACTTATCTAACTCTGGGGGATAAGGTGAATAGGCTAAAGTCCCAAAAAGTCGGAGTGTTCCTTTAAGGCTAACATATGCATACTAAAAGCTAAAAAAATTCCATTTTGATTTCAGGCGGTCTTTTATCTTCAAAAGAGAAGTGAATTGTGCCGCCTCTCTTGCGACAGAGTTAATCGTAATCTTTGGATTAAACCTAATGCTTTCTGTACACCTAAAGACTTTGAAAAGAGTTAGAAAAGACTTTATAAGATTATCAGATCACATCTAAAGACTTGGGTTCACAGTTTTTAGTCTCAGACTAAAGATTTTACAAACACTGAATCTATAGTGACACTATTTACAAGACTACAACTAGATTATTTTAGCTTTTTATTCCCACCAAATTCCTCCCATCATGCTCAGCAGTGATTTAACAAAAATGGAGGAAAAGCAGCTACAGTTAGCTACTGTATCACATTATGTTGTATGATCCAAAATATTTCTGAAGGTAGGCCTACAGTGGTGGTGGTCTATAAGATAAGATAGACCTTACATTCCCACAGTGGGGAAATTCTCAGTGTTGCAGCAGCACAGTGGATAGTAAAAAAAACAAATATATATATATATATATATATATAATAATATAAACAATATATACAATAAATAAACAATATATGAACAATATTAAACTGAGTCCTTGGTGTGTGTGTGGTCTACAAGGAGCAGTGCTAGTGTGAAACAGTATGACTGCAGCAGGAAGGAAGGACCTGCGATATCTCTCCTTCCAACGGTGTGAAGGAGTCTATCGCTAAAGGAGCTGCTCAGTGCAGTGATGGTGTTCTGCAGGGGGTGGGAGTCACTGTCCAAATTATGTGATTATCATCATTAAATAATAATAATAAATTATCCTTATTATTAAATTATATAAAGGCAACCATACAGTCATGTGAAAAAAATAGGACACCATGAAAGCCTGTCTATTTTTCAACATACGGACATGTAATAACAATTTTAACAATACTGAAGGACCCAGTGATTTAACTAAACTATTTAAAAATAAGGAAGGCCCTTTTAAGACTCTCTGTGAAATGTAATTTTAAAAGAATGCAATTTTTGAGGAGGAATAAAATAGGACACCCCCCATACATTTCCCCCACACTGCTTATGAGTGTGGAATAGGATTTAAAAAGATATCAAAGGACTTTCACATCAGCCATTCCACCATTTTACCTCACTGAATTAATTTCAACAAAGGGGGGTATCACCAGTTATTAGGGGTCCTAATTTTTTCCTCCATTAAAATATAAAAATTTTGTTTGATGAGTAAAATATGTTAATTTATATTGTTTAATTACAATAAATCACTTTCTTTTCCAGGAATGTTGTTATGTGAACATTTCTAAATAAAGAGTTGACTATTTAATTGGATGACAAGCTCGACAAGACGCTCGTCTTTATCCACGGTCCATTTTCGCGTACTTGGCGCTCGTTGTGTTTCCACGTCCGTCGACATGTTTCTTTGTTGACTGATGGCTTCCTGTTTCCTTTTTCCGGTTTTCTGAGAACGATTTTATTGGTTGTTGATTGTTTTACGTTACTATGAGTACGCTAGGACTTGCGATAATATCAAACATGTTTTAAATGAAAGACTGGCATAAATCGGGTCGATTATCACCTCACATTTAACGATCGAGACGACGGGAGCGCGCCGAGACTCCAGTAAGATTCCTAAAAACTGCCGGTCTTTAGTCTGGGACTGTGAAAATCCTTTAGTGTACGCCCGGCATAAGTTGACAGAGAATGTTTATACCGAGTGTCGTAAACCCATTGAATATGATCTAAACCAGGTTGGATTTATATGGATCTGTCAACTCTAAACCTACTCAGAAACTCAGAGTTCGTTCAACTAGCTTCATGCCACAGGCCTCTGATCTCATGCAGTTCAAGATATCTGAACTGCCAAAGCTGCCAAAACACCAACATTAAAATGAAGCCTCACTTTAATGTAAGATTCACCTACTCTAGATTACTCACCTCACACAGGGATTATTGTCTTTTTATAGCAGTAATTCAATCAGAAAAATAGTATGACCCATTTACGATGTCCTAATAAGTCCTAAACTTATAAAATGGATGTCCTAATGTCCTAAAGATTAAGAGAAAATGAATGAATGTCTTCACCTCTGGTCTGTTTAAAGACTGGCAGGCGTAAGTGTTTTTGGGCGTGTCCGGAAGGAGGGTGCAGGGTCGGGATGTGGTTGCGTGGCTCAGCCAGTTTTGGCGTCTCGAAGCCAAAGACATAAATACCCACACAAATCCACACCCAAGAGGACTAACCTGAACAAACAGCTATAGTTATTCACTCTAGCACTCTCATCAGACAAGCCGATTTGAAAAAGCAAATAAATAAATTCAGAGAGTATTTACCCACATTTCTTCAGGGGACACAAGCAGCTCGCTTAAGCAAAGGTCACCCCATTCTTCTGCTGGAACATTCTGCCACTGAGGATATATTTGGGAAGTGAAATATTGAACTAATATGAAGTTTTGTTTGTTTCTATGTCTTATGAGTTTGAGTCATACTTCACAAGTGTCATTTTGGTTTCTGAGAGGAGCTGGTCAGAATACTGAGAGGCCAGATCATGTCAAATCAGATCAACATGATGAAGCATCCCCAAGGTCAGACTTCACAATCACTTACCAATCTACTAAATTTACAACTACTATATAATTGTGTGTGTGTGTGTGTGTGTGTGTGTGTGTGTGTGTGTGTGCGTGTGTGTGTGTACGTACATGTTTTTCTATCCCGGTGGGGGCTTAAACCTGAATGCACAGAGACTCATGGGGACTCGTGTCACTGTGGGGACCTAAATTGAGGTCTCCATGGGTACACAAGCTTATAAATCATACAGAATTAGTTTTTTTTTTTTAAATGTAAAAATGCAGAAGGTTTTGTGTGATGGGTGGGTTTAGGGTTAGGGTTAGTGTAAGGGGACAGAATATACAGTTTGAACCGTATAAAAACCATTACGTCTATGGAGAGTCCCCGCAAATTTGCTTTCTTTTGGCAAGAGGATTTGGAGAGGTGTTGAGCATTTGTTGTTCGCCACTTGTTTAGCTGTTTTTTCTTTCTTTTGTTTTTGCAATTTATTTGTTAACAAAGAATACTGAATTGAAATTAACAGTACTGTGTGTATATACAAATATTGTTTCTGCTTTGGATTAATCCATTATTCTCATTCAGAATTAAATAATAATTACACATATTATATTAATTATAAATTATATAAAAATATTAATAAATAATAATAATTAAATTAAATCAATACAGTTGCATTTATTTTTTTTAATTAAACACATTTACATGCCATTATTCAATTGCTAAATCGTTTATAATTTTATACCTCCTCGATAAGCAGACCTGTGTATTTGGAATAGTACGGTATCGTATAATAATAGCACAGTGTAGTCACGGCTGATTTTCATTGACAGATAGAACCTGAAACCTCTTGAAATTATGGCACAGTGATAGCCTCTGTGTCTGTTCTTCAAGAGATGAGGGACAGATGTCAGCACACACATATTAGGTCTGTCAGGTGTGTTACAAATGTGTGTGACCCTAGACTTTGATTTTAGGTAATTACCGTTATTTGCTGCAAATCCTCCTGACCTGGACTAGCACTGATGCTCAACTGACCCACACACACTCCCACACACGGGCTGCAGTGTGCCCTGTTATCCAGAGGAGATGACAGCGGCTATAATTACATTAGTGCAGTAAGTACATCTAATCACCTCCATAGTACTCAAGCTGCCTGGAGGATGCAGTGGCCAGACTGTGTACATCTGAGCCTCACTCTCACAGTTATGTTCTCCCTAACTGCCTGTCACAAACCATTAAGGCTGACTGACCACATACTTGACTGCAGGAGCATATGCACAGGTAAACTCACATAAATACAGACACCCACACAGCCGGCTAAAACCTCCCAGAAACGTCATTAACCATTTCAGACCAACATTCAGACAGAGTATTTAAAGGTTTAATCATCACTTACTTACCCTCACGTCATTCCAAACCTGTATGAATCTCTTTCTTTCAAAAGAAAAAGGACAAAAGAACTCAAAAAGCAAAAGAGCGCAAAAAGCATCATGAATTAATCTATGATCATCATTAAATACAATAAAACACCATACATTAGCTTTATGAAAACAACTGAAGTTTTCATGTACCGGATGAAGACACACAGAGTCAGGCTTGACGTCAATTATACCAAATTGAAGATCAAACATACTGGATCTTCCCATCTGCCACTGGTCTGTCAAACTCAAACAGATAGTTCCGCACCAAACTCGTTCCACTTTTCGAGTTGATGTGTTAAGCCATTTATTCGTAGCCACAGTGTTTAGCATTTCTAGGACCGCAGTTTTTTTTGTGTGTGTGTGACTGCGCCACCTAGCCAATTCTACTCCAACAGAGGAGACCTGAATTAAACCTAAAACAAACAGATGCAAAGACTGGACCCACGGCAATTATTACATTTGTATGATCTTTCCACCTTGTTTTTAAGCGTTTGGCGCTCATTTAGCACTTGGGTCATACTACTTTTGCGTTTTTTTACGGATCGCTCTGTCACTAAGTTACTTGCATCCTGTCACCGTTTAAACTGCCCTGTCAATCATTTAGTCACCGTTAAAATCCTTCAAATTCAATTTAATTTAATTTCCTACCATATCGGAGAGTTGATCGTTCATCTGCCAGTTGTGGGTCTTTCATGCGGAGAACTCTCCTTATGTGTTTGCATGATGCAGTTAAAGGTTAATGACCAACTTTATTTTATAAAAGTTCACAATGCTGTTCCAGATGAAATATAATGTGTTAACATTGAATAAATATATTTTTGTCAGGTTAGATACTGATTATTAATCACTTTACTAATTTGTCATGAAATTGTCAGTGTGAAAGCATAGCAAAACACCCATATTTGTCTCTGCACAGTAAATAACTATAGAATACAACATTTTAACTTCACAAAAACATACACTACAGCTATTCTGCAATCTACAAACTATTCTGACTCACTGGAGTCAGTAATGGCTCGTAACTGCCCTTGGTTTACATGAATCAAAATCATGTTTCCTCAAACAGAGTTTACCCTGTCAGGGCTAATCTAACCTTCTGCAAAAAGGGAAGGAAAATGGTGGCACTGAGAACCAAGAAACTCATACAAATATTACTCATATGAAAAAGATGACAGCATTTTTGAAGACTTAAGGGTATTAATTAAACATTTGTGAAGTTCTTCTGAAGACTGTTTTCATCTACTTGAAGATGTAGAGAACTTCTCTGCAGGTACTCCACTGCCAAAATGAACAGATGATCAAAGTAATTTGTTAGAAGACGTTTTAGATATACAAGAAACGATGTAGTCCCTTCTCATCATGATTCCCCAGGGGCCATATGACTGCACAGCTAAACATTTAATCACTGCAGCCTAAATATTACTGGAAACTTGAAATTTTGAATATCTGACTTATTTTAGTGGTCTTAACTCTAACCCTTAATATTGTTGAAATGACAGATCAATTAGTCGTATGCATCAAGAGAGCGAAATGTTATTGTGAGTCTTTACAAATCATTTTACCTAAGCTTGAAAATGTTTGAATTTGTCTATGTTGTTTGGATTGCTAGGACAGTTGGCGTCATTCTTTGTATCTAATGCAATACAATTAAAGATGAATTGTTATGTGTGACTTAAGGCAAGTTTACACTACACTACTTTTTGGCTGGATTTTGGTGTCACAGACAGATTTCCAAGGTCTGCATCAAAACCCCCTGAAAATGATCCCCCTGATCTGAGTCTGTCTCGAGCAGTCACAGGCACTCCGATATTTTCAAACCTGTTTGATATTATCGCCACTTGAACTTGTGGTGTGTGCAATGTACTTAATTGTCCAAAAGGATTCCAGTAAGTCGAAGCCACATAGCCCCATTATGAATAATCTCATGACTTGTGTGGTGGATGCACGCATCTAGCATTGTGTATTTGCGATGAGAGTGGATATGTAAAGTTAAAATTCATCATGTGGCTTCAATATAGAACTCCGATTCATTGACCTTCAGCAGTGCAATGGTGCTATTCATCAGATTCACAAAGGAATCTAAACTGATCGATAGAGCACACTGAGATGCCTTTTAATCTTGTGTCAAATCCATGTTTAATGAATCTCTGATTTTCATGGATCGCTATGATAGAGACGGAGATTCAATTACCTGATTCTGGATTACCGTCTAATGGAACAGAACCAATGCAATATTCAATAAACAAACAGAGGAAATCACATTCATTTTCTCCAACAAGATTTGCATTGATCAAGAGGGCATGTGGCGACTCTGTCTCTCTGCGACAGTGGATCTTATGATAAACACAACACTTCATACGCTGCTGGCTTTCTTCTTTTTGACATGATACAAAGCACAAATATGGAGGTTAATATAAACATCAATTATTAATATCTCTATAAAATCTTCCTGGAGGAGCAAAAAGAGAGATGGGATTGATCAAGACTCTAATATCAACAGGGACTGCAGCACAGTGAGAAATCTTTTTTTCTTCATCTTCTTTCATTCTTTTTCTGAGCCTGTAATATGCTTTTATTAAACAGAAAGGCCTTTCTCCTCTGGGCTGTCGCTGTTCCTGTGGGCCAGCTCATCCATTTCAGTCTTTCTCAAGCACGTTCAACAGCTCAATGTAAAAGTATTTTTCAGAGATACACTCTAACACCGAAGAAAACTATTTAGATATAACAAAACCAGACAAAAAAAAGTTCCCGTTTCATAGGTTCACTCGAAGCTGTGTCAGTAGCTGGTGCAATGGGAACACCATCCAGGTGAACACCATCTCTGAGGCACTATGTCACCATTACCTCAAAAAGGATGCGCCTGCAACACCGATAAGTGAGTTAAGTGCTTAGGCTTTCTGCATGCACAATCAGTGTTTAAAGTGTTATCGATCTGCTCACACTGTGATAATTTCAAGATTAGAGTTCTTCACTCAAGCCTCCCCTTCTTTTCTCAAAAAGGAAGACAATTGGCTATCCCACATTGCTCTACTTCTGCAGATGCAAACGAAAAAAAAACAAATCTTTTTGCATTGCCCGCAGATTACGTAGATTTCATAATAAGCATACAGACTATTTTCTGAAAATCGTTATTTCAAAAGATCCTGTCTCAAGAAGATGCAGTGGTTATTCTCATTAATTGAGTACTCGTCCACATATGGCACTAGTAGTAATATGTATTATATTTAGCTAGCTAGTGTTATGTTGTAATGCTTCATATTTGAAACAACCCAATAAATTCATTAAACATCTTACATTTGGGTATTTAAGACAGGTTGGAGGTTATCCTAACTTAAAATTATTTACAATTATTTTTAAGAACATTCTTTTCGAGAATTATTTTTTTGTTTGAAAATAAGAAGAAATTGGCAATGAAGAAGAATTTTATTCTTAAGAATGTTTCGTAAATACGGCACCTGGGCATGTTAAAGGGTTAAATCACCCAAAAATGAAAATTACGCCATGATTTACTCACCCCTCAAGTCATCCTAGGTTTATGTGACATTCTTCTTTCAGCGAATACAATCAGAGTTATATTAAAAAAATGTCCTTGCTCTTCCAAGCTTTATAATGGCAGTGAATGGCAGTTTATGTTTGAAGTCCATCAAAGTGCATCCATCCATCATAAAAGTAATCCACACGGCTACGTGGGGTTAATAAAGGTCTTCTGAAGTGAATCGATGTGTTCATGTAAGAAAAATATCCATATTTAAAACTGGCAGACGCCAGCACTCAGTCAACTTACGCCACAAGAGTAACGAGTGACACACGCATATATGACGTAGGAGTATCGTAAGTTTAGACACCTCTCGCGTTTCAAACAAACAGGCTGGGCAACAAACTCAAGCTCCTCCGACATTTCTCTTTAAAAATGGTCGTTTTAGACTTCTAATTCATGACTGGTTTTGTTTAGCTCTATCCTCTGAGCTTCCGCCTTCGTCATTTAAGTTGTGCGTCAGATGAAGGGTTAGTCTTCCACCGTAAATCGATGCGTACGGCCGTCTGTCTGAAACTAGTCATTTTAGTCGATAAAGTTTTAAATATGGATATTTTTCTTACACGAACACATCGATTCACTTCAGAGGGCCTTTATTAACCTCCGCAGAGCCGTGTGGATTACTTTTATGATAGATGGATGCACTTTGATGAACTTCAAAACATAAACTGCCATTCACTGCCATTATAAAGCTTGTAAGAGCCAGGACATTTTTTAATATAACTCCGATTGTATTCGCTGAAAGAAGAATGTCATATACACCTAGGATGACTTGAGGGTGAGTAAATCATGGGGTAATTTTCATTTTTGGGTGAACTAACCCTTTAAGCTTGAAGCTATGGAGACGTATTTCTCCCTTACTCTTTGTCCAGTAGTGTGTTTCTCTAGTGAAATTTGCACATGATGAGCTGTACCCGATCCAGGTAGCTTGCAATGCAATCTGTTTCAGACATGATGGTGATGTTCTCTCCACTGCCGCTTTAGACTCAGAGAAGTTCAGTTTAGGGCAGGAGGACGACTCTTCCCACATGCAGTTAGGAACCACATCCCTCTCTGGCTTATAACGAAATTTTGGATATGGCTTCACATGCCATGGATAAGTTAAAGCTGGACTGGCATGAGCCAATGGTGTTACTGCAGGCATATCAGGCTGATCTCCCAAAAAAATATGGACGAGGTTGCTGGCTTGACTCCTGTGGCAGTCAAGGATTGATTTTGCGCTTCATGCCACCAAACATGCGATTGGCTGCTCTATGGCAGGGTTGGTGGCAACTAAAGGGACAACTGTGGTTAAACCTCACAGATATCGTGGAAATGGATAAACTTAAGGTGTATGTGGCGGCGATAGTCTTGGAAGGTTTCACAAGGCCTTCGTTTGAACTGCTTGGGTCAGCTTTGGATAGATTTTTGATGTTTAAGATGTCTTGTTGTTGGCCTTGGCATCCCTTGAGAGAATTTACAGGCATTGTTGATGACATCATTCTATGTGGATTTTGCTTCCAGTCTGATGACGGTTATCTTGCACACAATGCTAGATTACAATGCTTCTACTTAATTTGTCTCTCAGGTTGTGATGTTACAGTTACTCTACTCTTTGAGTCGCAGGAGGATGAGAGACTTCACAGTGTGGTATGGGTTTATGTTGACCATACAAATAAATCTGATCAGCTGTTTGCTTGTTTTAGCGGCCACAGCAGTTGTCTTAAACACAAATGTTATCTATTAGGGCCTCTCTGCACACTTTTGTCAGATTCAGGATGTGGACTTGATTCCTGGTCCTAAGGTTTTATTTGTTTGAACAGATGTCTTCTATCAGTCTTTTCTGATCTTCACGGACTGAAAAACTTGCATTCAATTAGTGATGGGTCATTCATGAACTGTTCATTGCGTCTGTCACGTGACAAATGTATGAAAGACTCAGAAGGTAAAAGTAAATATGTATGTTCCCTGTAAATTATCTATGGCTGCAGTATAATGATTTCTTAATTCAGAATAGGATCAAGATTGTATAGGTGGATGTGTTCAGGGTATTTGGCTGTTAAAAGTATAACTTTTAAAGCCACTTAAATGAATGAAATGACTCAAAGATTGATTCATTTTGAACGAGAGAGTCCGTATAATGATCCAAACTTCCCATCACTTTATCCAAGCAAAAACTGGCAAGGTGCTAATGTGGGAAACACAGGTTCGAATCCAGTCAGCTTAAGGTCATAAATGGTTGCATATGTTAGTGTGTGTGTTTTTAACACATTGCTAAGTGGTTGTTTGGGTAACTAATTAAAGGGACAGATCACCCAAAAAAATTAAATTCTGTCACCATTTACTCACCCTCAAGTTGTTCCAAACCTGAATTAATTTCTTTCTCTTGCTGAACACAAAAAAATATATATTTTGAAGAATATGGATAACCAAACAGGGGATGGGCCCCATTGACTTCCAAAGTTTTTTTTTTTTTCCACATACTATGGTAGTCAATGATACCGACATTCTCCAACATATCTTTTTTTGTGTGTGTTCAGCAGAAGAAAGAAATTCATACAGGTTTGGAACAACTTGAGGGTAAGTACATGATGAGAACATTTTAATTTTTAGTGAACTAGGCTATCCCTTTAAGGCTCAAGTCTAAATAACCAACATCGTATATGCAAGTACAAAGGAATGGCTCAGGTCCCTTCTTCAAAGTCAATAGGATTTTCTTTTCTCTGTTTCATGGTGCGGCAGGTGAAAAAAAGCCTGCATGATTAAGGTATCATTACACCAAAGTTTAGTAATAAAAAAATCTAAATTGATAGTTCACCCAAAGGACATTATTCTGATATTGAATATCTCTGTTGTGTACCACCTTTCAGTTGGCAGTTCTTACGTGAATGAATTAGGGCATTCACACGAGGACTGTCATTCTGACTGACAGCTGGAACACAACAAAGATGATAATTTCAGAGAACAGAGTACAGGCATACTTTTTTGACAATTATAGGCATCGTGTTCAATGTGTTTTTAATGATCTTAATTTATGACAATGGCATGCATGTGTGTTTTTACCAGGCAAATTGCAAAGTGTATTGACAACTTCTAGTCAAATCCTAATAAACTGCAGTCTTAAGGCTTGTTCACGTCAACACAAAAATTCAGTTCAGTGTTTGCATTTAATTTGTCTATTCAGACTAATGTGAAAAAAATTATAGAGTGAAAATGCAAATTCATTCTATGACAGTAGTTGGTGCTTATAGAAAAGCAGAAATGCCCAAGTTACCCTCTTACACTAAGCAGTGCTTGTCACAGAGATGGAAGGAAGTCAAACGGTACAATACTTTCAAGCAGCCATTCAGATTTTTGTTCAGATATTCAGATCATCCCATACCCATTCTCTCTAACCCCCGCAATGTTGCTGTAATTTAACATTGGTGGATTAGACAGGCGTCCTGAAAAAGGCCTGTTCCAGGATTTACACAACTCATTGTGTAAATCCGGAAAGAACGGCAGAGACCGGCGTGAAGGCTGTGCGCGGTGCTGTAGAAAACGCTCATCAAGTTTGCTCTTGACTCGCACTTGTCTCTCTTGTGGCCAACTAATGTTGAGTTTGGCCACAGCCCACGTCACAACCTCCAAGATGCCATTCATAATCAGGCACTGTGTGAACCACGTGGTGTGCCTCGTCCTGATCCCCTGCCACGATGCCGGGCACGTCTAATTCCTCGGAATCAGACAGCTGCAGCACCGGGTCTACAACCCGATCGGGAGAAGCCGCGTGGCAGGCTCCTGGACGGGGAACAGGGGAATCTGAGCTATTAGATGAGGATCGAGAAAGTGCCTCGGCAGTCTCGATCCTCTTTGCGAGCCCCACGATCTAAGCCCCCGCACTGCCTCGGCGGATGTGGGACCTGAACCGTGGGGAGCGCAAATCTGTCCATCCTCATCAAATAAAGACAGGTGGGAACCCAACACTCTGATGGAAAGTGCTTCACAGTGACCGCAAGCAGCCCCATCGAGGGCTGCCTGGGCGTGCTGCATTCCCAGACAGGATACACACATCTCGTGTGTGTCCCCACCCGTAATATAGTGCGGACAGGGAAACACACACTTTCAAAACTTGTTCAGAAGGACTAACAACACCAAATAAGACAGACCTGTTTTCACACAACACAGAGCGCTTGCTGAATAGAAAAAAGCTACTCTGCTGTGTGCTGACATTCCTTTGTACACATTCGTGTATGCCGTCACACGCTACGTCATCACGCAACGCCAATAGGATTGGTTTAGTTTTCATTCATGAATTCAGACGTGCTACGCTGAAGGGCGTTCCCCTAGTGTCGTCACCGACGCAGTTCGAGTTCCCTCGAAAGGGAACTAGTGCTTATATTTTTCAACATACTGAAATGTATGCATTGACCATGTACGGCTATATATTAATACATATAAAATATGTATAAATAAAGACAAAAATAGCATTACATGTAATATTCAAAAAGTTGTATTCTTTATTGTGTACATATATTGCACATACATGTTCCCATAAATGTATGTTCACGCATATACACACACATTCACGGAATGAGTTACAACAGATTTCTAGTTCTCAGCATGCCTTGCTTCTGACTGTTAAAGGAGAGTAAATGTTAAATGTAAGTGTTATTTGATGCATTTTGCTCAATACTAATATAGGGGGAGATCTGTTAGTGTTTAATGTTCTAATATTTTGGAATTTGAAATGATTTCTGGTATGTCTGAGTTTTTGGGGTTACCATTGTGCTGAAGAGTAGAGCCTGCGGTTCGGTTGACGATGGACGGAACACCATTAAGACTACAATTACTATATTTTAAAAGTAATGACTGTGCACTCCTCAGCACAGTGATATTCTCTTGGCTAAATACTTTAGAACATGCATTTATAATGTAAATAATTATAAATATAAGAAATATATTAAATTATTTATTTTTCTATATATATGTGTGTGTTTATAATATATTGTATGAAGTGTATTACTGAACATAAAAATACATACATTATGATATATTAGTAAATATATTGTCACATACTTTTCAATATATGAAAAGCGGCAATTCCTTATGTAATACTTTGTAATATATTAACACAATATATTATTCAGTATATTTTCTAATATATTGATCATTCATATATTGGGAAATATCTTATATTTTCGTAAGATAATATATCTTCAACCCTGGACCCACTGTCCTGCAAAGTTTAGCTCCAAACCTAATCAAACACAACTGAATCAGCTAAATAAGCTCTTCGGGATCACTTGAAAATCACAAAAGCAGGTTAGAAATAAACTTTGCAGGACAGTGGGTCTCCAGAAGCAGGGTTGAATACCTCTGCTTAAGACGATATTCCTGCACCTGACATCAATCAGAAACTCGCAATTGGAAAACATATTTTGTATATACTCCATACGCAAACACTGTACATATACACATATCTAATGAAATTAAGATGCCTAAAAGCAAGTGTATGAATGAGTCAGTATTTTCTATTTCTGGAAATCCAGAGTGGACATCAAAGCTGGCTAGCAGGGTGGATCCGGGCTGCATTAATCCACATGTATAATGCATGTCACAGTGTCTGGATGTTCTGGTAGCATATGGCCATAATGAGACGGTGGATCCCCAGAACAGCGGGAGACATAACGCCAAGTTCCTCTCAGGAACAATGAAGACACACCTCACAGCAATACCAACTACAGATGTGCAAAGCTCGCCCACAAGCGTACTAATCGTGATCCGAGCTTACAAATACAAAACATCCATCACTGAAAGAATCACACAAGAGCAAACCAAACCTTCAAAGACACCACAAAATAGAGTCCAAAAGTGACTTCACACCTTTTCAGTGACCTTGGTTCTGCCCACTTTTCCCCATTTGTTTTCTACATTGGGTTTTCGAATAACTCTTCAATATAGAGCAATGTGATGAATCACAAACACGTAAAATTTGATACTAAGAATAAGTATTTCAAATTATAAAAAGACAATTTCAAGTACAAGATTGTGTACTTAAAGGAATTGTTCAGCCAAAATGGAAATTCTGTCATTGTTTTCTCACCCTCATTTATGGTTCCAAACCTGTATGGCTTTATTTCTTCTCTTCTAAAACATAATTAATAACTTCTGATTATAAGTATAAAACAAACATATTTTCAGTTTATTGGAAAATATTCATGTAATGTGAAAGAAAAAGCCTTGCCCCTCAGGGCTCTGATTGTGATCTCAGCATACAAATGCAAAAACCCATCACTAAATGAACAGTATAAGAAACAACCACAACTAACCTACTGGTTAACACAATCTCTTGTGCTCTGGCGTGACAAATACAAATCTAGCTAGTAATTTGATGAAGAAGAATGGTCAAAATTTGAGGAACATAAAGACAGATGGAACATGGAATACGTGCATGTTACGGAGCACTTAACTTAGTTTAACTCATCTCCTGAAGCATAATTCCTAGGTCCTGCGTCAATTTTCACGTCATGTTTTGACGTAGTTCTGTGTCAGCATCTGCTAAGTAACCCTGGACATCATCTTTGTTGGCTAATGTTTTCTGACTGTAGTGCTTTGCATCTGGCTTCTAAGACACTCTGAAGCATTTAGTATGTTTGCATATTTTATCATTCAAATCAAAGGAACATCCAAATGCAGACTGTCCCCAACAAGCATGACATCCTTCTTGGCCTATACTGAGAATCAAGAGTTGTACCATGCTAAAACAATCTGAAACTGCAGGTTTGCAGAGAAGAAATATCAATATAATGCACTGTAAACCCTAATGTTATCTTTACTTAAACAATCGAGTGTACTTGACTAAACATTACTTAAAATTTTGCATTTTGGCCCTGTCACTCAAAAATATAAGTTCAAATAACTTATTTACCTTCAAAATACATAAACTTAAGATTTCAAGTGCTGTGAGCTCAAAATCATGATTAATCCTAACAAAAGGTCATTTTCACAAATGTTGTTTTCTTGGCTGTGAAATGAATACATTCATACATGCTTTCTTCAAGTGCAAGGTGTCATTCTTATTTTACAAGAAAACAAATGGCTTTCATTATATTACAATTATTGATCGTAATGGAAATAAACTGATTTTTATTTTTAAAACTTGATACTTTAAACTTGATAAATAAACTTTAATACCCATATACAAGTGTTTTTGTAATATTGAGGGTTGCACAGTTTTTTACTCAGTAGCCTTTTAAAACAAGCTCATACATTTGTATAAACAGGTGCACATATGCCACACTGTGTGCCAAAATGCATGAAAGAGTTCCTCACAGCCACCTCCCAAGTCTCATTAAAAAATATACAAAATAACAAATGCAGCACGACACATTATGTTTAACGTTAAATCAAATTAATTTCAAATCGGTTTAAATAAAATGTCTCTCTGGTGTTCCTTTGATGCGATTGGCCACGCGAGCAGTTCTGCCTGGCAACAAGAGAACTAATGCACTGATTGGTGGATTACAAAATTGCTGATTTTTCGCATCGTCGTTGCTGACACCACCTGTGCTAATTTCAAGACGGGAGCTTTTCTTTGTGTACCATACTCGGTAAGTACAATTATTAAGATATAAAGTTATTTTGTGTGACTTTTTAAAACTGAAATATGTTCATTTAAATCCTTGCACGGTTCTATAATAAAAGAGAACGCAACCATAATGTTAATTAGGGCTACAATATGTCCTGGTCAAACTTTTCCAACATAACGTTAGCCACTAATTAACGTTATTTTATTGATGGTTTTGTGATGATATGATAACTGCGATATCAAACGATTCTTTATTTTATTAGTAATAGTAATTTGTCAAATATAAACTTAATCATTGTGTAATCGTGTATTTCTCGCCAAAAGAACATGGCAGCTAACGTTAGTGATGTTTTTTTTTTTTCTGGTCAAACTTTGACAACCTCGACATTAATTAACGATATTTTCTTCATGATTTTGTGATGGTATATTTATTGAAATGTCAACAGCTTATTTCTTATTTCACCTGTGAGATACATATTTGATTTTATTTTTTTCTGTGCAAGAAAGAACATGGCAGCTACTACTATGTGGGTTATTTTTCCCGGGCAAACTTTGTCAGTTTCACCAGTAATTGACAATATTTTCATGATAGATTTCTGATTGACTGAGAAATCGACTTATTATTTCCTAATTATTTAAAGCATTTCTATGTGCACGTTAATGTGATTATGTGACCTGCCCTTGTCTCCCCCAGTTCTGCTTGGAGTTCAACAGAATTACTGGCAAAAACCTAAAGCAGGAATTCTACGAGAACCTTGATAGATATAGTCCACGGTTCATGGGCCTTTTTAAAGCCAAAAGGGGGACTCCTGGTCGGTACTTGGCTAACTTTTTAAATCAAATAAAGGTTAGTAATTTTGTCTTATTTAAGATACCTTAAAGGATAACTTTTACTCACCCTCAAGTTGTTCCAAACCTGTATACATTTCTTGAACACTGAACACAAAGGAAGATATTTTGAAGAATGTTTGTAATTGAACAATTTTGGGTACAATTGATGTTCTTAGTATTTCTTTTTAGCATGTAGGATCAATTTGTGAGCAAGTGATGTGATGCTACAGTTCTCCAAATCTTTTCAGATGAAAAAAAAAAAAAAAAAAAAAACTCCTATATATTGAATGGCCTGAGAGTGAGTCCATTTTCATGTTTGGGTGAACTATTCCTTAAAAATACAAATGTGGCCAAGTCTTCAAATTAATTAATTGTCATTTATACTGCATACTTTAAAAAAAAAAAGTATTGTCTTTGCTGGAAACATGTACATTTTCATAAAGTCAAATGCATATTTGTCCATATAATTTGGGATTAGGGTTAGTGCTTTGTGTTTTTAATAAATCTAGTGCATGTTCTGATAAACATGCATTGATACACATTTGATTCCTGATCTCAATACTCTATTTATGCCTGTTTTTTCACTAGGTGTCTGATCATCGCAACTCCATCCTTGATGTGCCAGTGGGCATCTTATTTGAGGACACTGAACTCCAGCCCCCCAATTCCTTGCATTTAACTTCTACGATTGGAATAATACTTGAAGGTCAAGTGGTGATGGAAAAAATGCAGGACCTCCCACAGGCTAGGTGTCTCCTCTTCGGTCTGATCTACGCTCTAGAACTGAATTACCCAAAATCACTTGCCAACACGTTTGATTTCATCCATCCAACGTTTGATTTTATCCAAATTTTAAAATTTAAAAAGAATGTATACGTTGCGTTTACATGTTTAGTACATTAACAGAATGTGAGACTTAAAGGGTTAGTTCACCCAAAAATGAAAATTAAGTCATTAATTACTCACCCCCATGCTGTACCAACCCCGTAAGGCCTTCGTTCGTCTTCGGAACACAAATGAAGATATTTTTGATTAAATGTGACAGCTGGATCACTCCTCCATAGGCTCCCTAAGGGAATGAAACCTGACGTCCCAGAAAGTCAATGAAGAAAATGTTTAAATATTCCATGTCACAACAGTGGCTCAACTATAAGTTTATCAAGCGACGATAATACTTTTTGTGCAAAAAAAACAAACAAAAATAACTACTTTATTCGACTATTCCTTTTCTTCCTTGTAGGCCTGAAACGAGACTTCAAGAGATTTCCACGACGCGCACGCGTGAGAACTTAACTGAAGTAGTTGAAGGAGATCGCAATTCTCGCGCATGCGTCGTGGAAATCTCTTGAAGTCTCGTTTCAGGCCTACAAGGAAGAAAAGGAATAGTCGAATAAAGTCGTTATTTTTGTTTGTTTTTTCGCACAAAAAGTATTCTCGTCGCTTGATAAACTTATAGTTGAGCCACTGTTGCGACATGGAATATTTAAACATTTGAGTGATCCAGCTGTCACATTTAATCATAAATATCTTCATTTGTGTTCCGAAGACGAACGAAGGTCTTACGGGGTTGGTACAGCATGGGGGTGAGTAATTAATGACTTAATTTTCATTTTTGGGTGAACTAACCCTTTAAGTGTAATGTTTAAGTGATCAGAGTTGTAAAATTGATGTAGTGCACTACTTAATGTTGGACATTGTTGCCACCTTTAGAGTTATGTACAGGGTGTGACTCATTTCCATTTCACATTTTGGTCAATAAAGACTCAAAGGATCAATATGTTGTTCATTGTTTTATTTAAGTGCAGTGTGCACAAAGCTTACTGTCAAAAATAATAGCTTTTAAATTTAGAATTAAATTCTAATTTCAGTAAAACTTTCATGTTGAGTTTACTTAAATATACAAGTACACTTGAAATGAACACTAAGTTAAATGAACTTTATTGTTTAAGTACATTAATTAATCGTCAAGTTTGGTGAACTAAACAATTTAAGTCAAGTCTACATAAGCACCAAGTTAAGTAAACTTAAATATGCACGGTTTGGGAAACCCCATTACTCAATTAAATTGAGGGAACGAGTTTACTCAAATCAATTGAGTACAATCAACTTATTAGGGTTTTCAGTGTGACCTTTAAATTGCTAAATAAACTAATTGAGGCACATTTATTTGATATATTTAATCTGAGGCAAAATGTCAGTGAGGTTCAGAAAGTTTTACTGTGTGTGTGTGTGTGAGGAAATCAGTGTAGTGCAGCTTTTATTTCAAACAACATTTCAGAAATGATTTGCACAAAGTGGAAAAAACAACCCGAGGCCATCTCCACATCCAGTTAATGCCAACAGTTAATGCCAACAGAATGTCGACATTATTTTTAAATGGCACCAAATGATGTGGAATTTTGTGACCTATATATTATTATTATTAGAACAAGCCTTTAAATCGAAACTAAATAACTACTCGGTAACTCACGTAACCTCAGTTCCCTGAGTTAGGGAACGAGTTTTGCGTAGATATACGCAGTGGGGGAAACTCCGTTTCCTCGATTTACTGAAGCCTTTATGTAAAGCGCATTTGCAGCTGCACAGCTAGAACATGAGCGTCTGGCTCGCTCATAGGCTGCGCTGCGGCAACTGCATATCCAATGGCGCGGGGACTATTCGGGGACTATTATAGACTGAGGTCACGCCCACCAAGGGGGCGTGACCTCAGTCTATAATAGTCCCCGAATTCGCCATTTTAGCAGGTTTAACGACTGAAGCGACAACTTGCCATGTTACTATAGTGCGGCTGGCTACGCAATACTCGTTCCCTAACTCAGGGAACTGAGGTTACGTGAGTAACCGAGTAGTTCCCTTTCGAACGGTCACTTCGTATTGCGTAGCTATACGCAGTGGGGACGCTATGCAAAACGCCGCACTGGGTAACTGGCTGCCACTGCAACTCAGGACCCCTGAGCATACAGAACAAGCCATAACCGCATAATTATGTATAATTAGACCAGACACCGTCAGGTCTAAAATAGTACACCTCAGTTAGCAATAACCCAACATACTACACCAATGAACCCAGACACTGTCGGGGTTATTAGCATATGAACATATAACCAGTCAAGTGGGTTTATATATGAATTATAACCGGCCAAAGCGGGTTTATATATGTATGGAATATAACCGGCAAAAACGGGTTTTATATATCTCGTATAACCGGCCAAAAGCGGGTTTTCTATATATGTAAATCTAACCGGCAACAGCGGGTTTATGCATGGATACAACCGGCCAGCAGCGGGTTTTATATATATATGTGAATGTGATTGTGCACAGTAATATATGACAAGAGAAAGCCACCGATGGGTCTTAATCATACCGAAAGCACCTTCGCCTGCAGGGAAGGCACTTCCATATTATAGAAATTCATAAATGTGGAAGGCGAGGACCAGCCGGCCGCATCACAAATATCACTAATGGGAATGCCAGATGACCAAGCCCATGACGAGGCCATACCTCTGGTCGAATGGGCCTTGATGCCTATAGGGCCAACTTGACCCACTGCGGTATAAGCCATAGAAATAGCATCCACTATCCATCTAGACAGTCTTTGCTTAGTGACTGGATCCCCCTTGGATCTACCACCAAAGCAGACAAAAAGCTGTTCTGATTGTCTAAAAGACGCAGAACGCTCCAGATAGATTCTCAGTGCTCTGACAGGGCAGAGAAGATTAACCTCTCCATCCTCTGCAGAAGGAGGGAGGGCTGATAACGTCACCACCTGTGCTCTGAACGGTGTTGAGAGCACTTTAGGCACGCAACCATGTCTGGGCTTGAGGATGACTCTGGACCCAACGCCAAACATGCAGGGCTCACAGAGAGCGCCTGCAGATCTCCCACTCGCTTGATAGATGCCAACGCCATAAGGAGAGCGGTCTTCAGCGAGAGAGGTTTTAGATCAACCGATTGGAGCGGTTCAAAAGGCGGACCTTTCAGAGCCCCCAGGACCGTGGAGAGGTCCCAAGACGGGACAGACGGAGGTCTGGAGGGATTCATTCTCCTAGCATCTCTCAGGAATCTCACGACCAGGTCGTTTCTTCCCAGTGACTGGCCAGCCACCAGAACTTGATGTGCTGCTATGGCTGCCACATACACTTTGAGCTTGGACGGGGAGCGACCCGCATCCAGCAGCTCCTGTAAGAATGAGAGAACCACAGATATCTCACATGACTCTGGGTCAGCCTAATTTTTCGAGCACCAGCTGGAAAAACCCGACCATTTCGAAGCATAAAGGTGCCGAGTCGACGGGGCCCTGGCTTCAGATATGGTGCTTAAGACCTTCTCAGGAAGGTCCTTGGGTACCCGTTGAGGGGCCAAACATGGAGGGCCCATAAATCGGGTCTCGGATGCCACAATGTCCCGTTCGCCTGTGTGAGGAGGTCTTTCCTCAGTGGGACAGGCCATGGGATTGTGTCCGATAACTGAACCAGTTCCGGGAACCACGGTCTGGTTTTCCAAAGAGGGGCCACCAGAAGGACTGGGCACCCACTCTCTCTGGCCCGTTTGATGACTTGTGGAATCATCGAAATGGGGGGAAAGGCATAAAGGGGACGGCTGATCTCCCTCGAACAGGACCGGAGATGAATGAGCTGGAGAGAGTGAGGCACGCGGGGACGTGGCCAGCGTGCGTTCACAAACATCCATGCTCTCCGGTTGCCGTTGGCTGCGGCGCTTCTTCTTCCTCGGGTGAAGTAGGGCCGGAGAGGGAAGCGCGGGAGAGGCGGGGTCGCCATCACGGGAGAGGGCTAGCCGAGTTCGCAGCACGGAGATAGGCATGCTCTCGCAGGCCGCACATCCGCCGGCAGACAGTGCATTCTCCGCGTGCTGAAGTCCCAGGCATGGTATGCAGTTAGCGTGTTCGTCCGCCTCGTGTAGCTTGCATCCGCACGTGGCGCAGGTCTTGACACGAGGCATTTGAAACAACGCTCGTACAGATAAAACACACAGAAATACAATGAATAATGAAAAGGATATCGCCGGATAGCCATAGGAGAGACGGCGTCAGGAGAAACACGGTGAAATGTGTTGTCTGCTGAACTGTAGCTCGCTCAAGCTGAAGGCTTGTTCGACGGCGAAGGCTCAATAAACGGTCAGAGACGTGAAGTTTGTCGCTGAAGGAGTAAAATCTGCTATAATGGCGAATTCGGGGACTATTATAAACTGAGGTCACGCCCCCTTGGCGGGCTCCATTGGATATGCAGTTGCCGCAGCACAGCCTATGAGCGAGCCAGACGCTCATGTTCTAGCTGTGCAGCTACAAATGCGCTTTACATAAAGCCTTCAGTAAATCAAGGAAAAGGAGTTTCCCCCACTGCGTATAGCTACGCAATACGAAGTGACCGTTTGAAAGGGAACAGATTGTGCTTTAAACTTCAAAAATAAGAATATATATATACATATACATATACATATATATACATACTTCAGGCATAAGTTTAGACTGCAGCAATGTCTCATGCAGCTTGAACACGTATGAATTTCTCTGCTGCCTTTAGCTGGTTAATGTTGGTTATGCTCTGATAAAGCTAGTGGATCAGCAAAACTATGCTCTTTAAAAGTAAAACTGAGCAAGTGAAACAACAGTTAGCAGAGTATTAGTAGACTGGTAGGGTTAGGGTTAGAATGAGTTAACATGTAGCTGAAAAGGTACTAGTTAGTAGAATGTCTATTGGAAGACCTTCACAATAAAGAGTTAGCAGATATTAAGCAGTCTACTTATACTCTACTGATAATTAGTTGACGTGTTTGCAAAGTTACTTAAAGTCAACAGAATGTTTAAAAGGGACCATTAAAATAAAGCTTTACCAAACTGCCCGAGAGCAAAGATGGCAGCAAGCAGATTGCATGAGCAAGCTGAGCAACAACAATGAACAATAGATGGCTCTATCCAGGTATTGTAGGCGTCCTTAAGGAAATGTTAAAAACCTTAATCAGCTTATTTTCATGCATATTAATCAGGTGACAACTTTTGCCCAGCAGTCTTATTTGACTTGTTGAAAGGCAATTAAATGAGTCCTAGCCATAGTAGAATTACTGCTTTGAATTTGTTCAGTCTACTGTCAATCTACCAGTCTCCTGGCTGACAGATGTTTGTGACTGGCTAAAAAACAATTAAATAAATAAAAAAAGAGCGTTGGCACTTGCAACGCAAAGACCATGGGTTTGATTCCCAGTGAAAGCAAGAACTGATAAGAATGATAGATAATGACAGATAAATAATGCTGTGTAGGGTAGGCAGTTTCGGAGAAGCCAGCACTAAAAGCATCAGATGTGCGTCTCCAAAGCCTTGCCTCACGCCTAAAACACATGAACGCAAATAGCAGAGTCTGCAAAGTGTCACGAGAGACAGTGTAAAATTACCTCGTGTTCTGGTTCAGGAGAAACTGTAAAAGGTGGCTGCTGTTTGTTTGCAGCGCTCTGTGACTGTCTGGCCGTGTCCGAAATTGCATGCTCTTTTGAGAAGGTAGTTATTTTGAATAAGTAATTACTTCAAGACCACTAAAAAAGTATGTTCCATATAGTATGAATGTGTGTAGCATACTACATTCACCGTGAGGCCATTTACAAATCCTCTCCCGTGGCCTAATGGTATAGTCAAGTGTCCATTGTATGCGCACTTCAGGATCTCACTGGAAGTAGTAGATCATCTGGGTACTTTTTGCCTACTCTTTTATGAGTACTGTGAATTTGGACATACTACTTTTGTCACATACTGTTGTTTACTATATAGTAAGGAAGTATGTGATTTTGGATGCAGCCTCTGTATACAACTCTGCATAGCATATTACAGAATGTGCTGATGATATGTGATGTCTGCGCTAGCAGGGTGAGTGGAGATATGGAAATATAGATGCTGGCACGCAGGTATAGGACATCGTATCATTGCATTCGGACCGCATCCAATGATTGGAGATTTTTTGGTTCTGAGACTCCCACAGAAGATATATGTACATACAGTATTTTAATATTTAGACAACTTCTATTTTTAATTGTTATCAGGATGTGAAGAGAGTTTCAACCAGTACAACAAAAAGTGTGTATAAAACAAATCACCCTACCCTACTTTTAATGTTTGTTCTTTGAGTGCATGATTGGAAATATAATTATCTATTGGTTTACACACGTTTCTCCAAACAATTTATGCTTTATTTTACAAATTGGTGCATTTTGTTTGCTCAAAAGTGAATGTTTATTAGTAAATGTGTGCATCTATCTGCCACCGTGTTCATGCGTAGTCAATAGCATCTTGTTGAAATCAGAGACTGCAAGTTTGACTTCAAGTTGTGTTCCATTGCAGTTTTCCAGGTAGAAATGTGGATATTCAGACATTCCGAGTAATGAGTTTCACTTATAATAGCTGCAATGGACCTGCTTGCATAAGTTTGTAATGGGACTAGGTTCTGCTCTTTCGGTGAGTTGTGTGAGAACAGCAAGGGACAAGGGACAGGCCTGAATAATTCTTGGCACATAGTAACTCAGTGCAGCTAAATTACCAATTACAGTCAAAAACTTCAATCCATTCCCCAAGAGCTCACTGCACCTTACTCACTAACAGCCTGGCTTTAAATAATGCATTCCTTTAGCTGATGTTTGTGAATTTTGTGGGGTGGTATAAAAAGATTAAGACTTACACAGTATAAATATTTTCATATATCCTTTTTTTTTTCCACCAAAGACTTGTTGGCATATCTGTGTCTGTATCTATTGATGTAAATTCAAATTTAAAGATGATGTGTATAATTTTCAAATGTAGTTTCATTTTTCCAATTTCTCATCCTCTAGTGTCAATTTCTGGCTTAACTAATCCCAGAGGAAACATTTATTGCTCAGTAGGTACTTTTCCTAAGCTCAGGAGACTTATGCCAAGTTCACACTGCACGATTTTAAAACTCGTCAGATCATTGTTCTTTTCACACTGCACCACTATCTGGGGCAGGGGTGTCATACAGGGAGTAATATTGGAACTGAGTAACAGGGGCCCTCGGCGAAGGGGGGTCCCACAAAGAAAGAAAGATTATTGATATATATTGTGCTGGGTGGGAAAATAACTTTTTTTCCCCAATTTTACCAGCCACTTTTACGGAATGTATTATGCCAGTGCACTTGATATGAGACTTGGATGACTCGTGGTCTTTTATTGCCTCTAATTTAAGGTTAGTTGTTCCTCTCACGAATTGTTTGCATTTTCTGATGACGAGTCGGTTCGACAGTATACAGTGCATGGACTGGTCGTCTAGTCGTTAGGCTAACCATTCCCTCGTTTTCCCTTCGTAATCAATGCGCCACTTGTTCGAAAAATACCTTCTTTTTCTTTACTTCGCCCTCAACAGTTTATGCATTCATAGCTACTGTTGACTCTGCGGCGGACCGTTTAACACCGGGGATATGTCGCCACATGTTTTTGACCGATAATTTTCCTTTCGTCAGTACCTCAGCTTAGCTATATGTGTCACGGCCGTTCAGCGCCGTGACACACGGACTAGCTGAAAACCAATCAAATGAGTTACTCGACAAAAGTGTATTATTGTTACTTAGCAACAGCATTCTTTGACAAAAGCTGTCCAATCCATTACAAGGAATGTTTTTAAGTAGTAACCAATAAAAATATGTTTTACAATCCAACCGCCACTGTGCTTGGGATGCAAGGCAAAGTCACCCGCCACTTTGAAAAATTGGTGGGTGCTAATTTCCCGCCCTGAGAATGTGGTGTTGTGAGGGGCCCACCCCATGGTTCTGTGACCTTTACAGCGTGATGAATCTCCACAACTCCTTCTGTAGTCCTATTTAGCAACCGCCCTTTTCAAGACACATTACAGCTTCAAAAAAATCACTAGTGGGGTAATATTGATGTATTTTATGTCGTAGAATAAAACGTGAAAGTGTCTTGACCTTGTGTTCACCACATACCTTATTTCAGCCATTTAACCAAAACCCCACTCAAAAACCCCATTGACTTCGGGACGATGGAACCAAAAATGCTAACAAACTTCAACGTTTAGCCTACAAAGTGGTCATACCTGCACCACTCTATACTGATATTCTGGTCTATAACTCCTCCCCGAACTTCCCGCTGCCCTGTATCTTGCTCTCTCATTGGCTGTAGGTCATCGGCAATGCAATTTTCAGTCAGAACAAATTTCACACAGCAAATTTGAAATCACTCACAATTGCGCCTTTGATAATTCACACTGCGTTGTTGTTACTCGTGTGAACGAGTACCGATTTGCCTCCGATTTTGTAAAAACCTGTCGTCGAGTGAAAATCGGGCCTTAAATCGTGCAGTGTGAACTCGGCATAGTTGTGATTCTCATATACTGGATCTCTCATTGTTGTATCAAAAGCATTTCAGATGTTTCTCCAAAAATTTCTGAGGAGAAATAAAAATGGACACAAATGAGACAAATGAGAAATATTTGAGAGCAAATGAGTCGAAACTGAGAATGAGGTAGAAGAAACATAGAACATATTTGTATTGTCTTGCTGCAATCTCTTTCAAGACTCCATTATATGAATACTTTATTACTCAGAAGTTGCTCTTTTTAAGCTTAAGAGACTTTCTCATTTTAGTATCAACAGTCCCTCTTCTCCTAAAAGTTCTTAAGAGAAACTATCATTTAAATACCATTATACATATTAAAGGGTGCCATAGAATGGAAAACTGTATTTGCCTTGGCATAGTTGAATAATAAGAGTTGAATAATACATGGAACTGACATACCGTGAACCTCAAACACCATTGTTTCCTCCTTCATATGTAAATTGTAAATTGTGTTTGCAAAAACACCACTGAAAAACAAAATTTGCATATACCAGCCCATGTTTAGTCCAGGCAGTATAAACGTTGACCTGCACAGCCGAATCATCAGAAGTTCAGCATGTATTGTGAAGAAGCAAGCAAGTACAATAGTGAAACTGGCAGATCATGGATACAAATGTTATGTTCCAGGCTGTGCAGGGGATGAGAGCACTTTTCATACCCTTCGCACTTGTCAACAAGCATGGTTGATGTGTATCTATGATTTCCTTTACACCTGGTCACATAAATGTATTTTCACAAAACGGATATAATTCCGATCTTAAATTTCGCACTATTTGCAGATTAGTTTTAGTTTGATTTAGAGTTTAACAAGGCACGATATTGAAGGACAGAACCCTGAAATGTATCAAACAAAACACATACTTATGGAGTAGAGTTCACGTCACCGAAAGGAACCGATATGAGCTGCATTTTATTTATCATCAGCTAATTTCAAAATCAAAGCCTGCTATAGGAGAGAGCGGCAACAGCACTGGTAAGATCATTTCGTTTCTTTACTTTTAATGAAGATGATTGTGTGTTAAGCATCTGCAACTTACTTTCAATTTGATTTGCGATAGTTTGCACGTTGGCTTGATGAATAGATCGGTCAGCTACTCATCTGCAGTGATGCGTGTTGCAGTTACATCTATGTCAATCCCTTTGTCAGGTAGAATTATAATTTAGCCTATATTTAATCAACAACACAACACAGGAGCTAACTAGGTAATTTGGTTGCTTACAGATAGCTCACTCGCACCTAGCTAATGTGACCTTCTCCACCACTTAAGTTGAAACGATTGTCATTTGACAAATGCATCTAGTCGATTTGTTAAAATATTTTTTTTTCTGTTTGAGAACTGAAGTATGATTATTTTGCACGTTTGTACTTCAGAGTACATCACTACTCCTGCGTACAAATGATGTAGGCTGCGAAACAGCCAATCAGGGGTGCCTTTCCCGAAAGCATCGTTAGCCAACTATGGTCGCAAGTTCCGTCGTTACCAATAGAGTTCAATGGAAATTGTGACCATAGTTGGCTAACGATGCTTTTGGGAAACGCACCCCTGAGATGTGGTCGACATTATTATTCATGACCCTTCCATTTCATCCTAGGGACAAATCCTAGGGTTGTAAATGGACATGTAAAATGGACATGTTTGCCCTTACCTAAGCCACATACCTTCTATGTAGACATCAGAGAACAATTTAAAATATTTTATCAATGCATTCTCTGGCACCTTTAAGGATTACTAGTTTAAATTTATATTCAGTGCCCAGCATTGTATATGCAGCACATTTTCCAAACACACTACAACAGTGGTTGTCAAACCTGTCCTGGAGTACTACCAGCCCTGCACAGTTTGTATGTCCCCCTCATCTATCACACCTGATTCAACTCATGAGCTCATTAGTACAGACTGTAAGACCTGAAATGGGTGCGTCAGATATAGGGAGACATACAAAATGTGAAGGGTTCGTGGTACTCCAGGACAGGTTTGAGCACTGCACTAGAAAGATGTGTAAGATGTTTAGTATAAGATAGTGGTTCCCAACTACGTTCCTGGATGCCCCCCAACACTGCACATTTTGCATGCCTTTTTTGTCTTCAGATCTTTGAGTCACTAGAAAAATATGAGCACAGTGTGTGATGTTGCTGAGATCTCTTCTAAACTTTAAAGAAGACAAATGTGAGACCAGCAGAGTCTCTAGCTAAGGAGAAAAATATGTACACAGTGTGTGATGTTGCTGAGATCACTTCTAAACTTTAAAAGAGACACAAATCAGAGATCCAGAGTCTCTAGCTAAGGAGAAAAATATGAGCACAGTATGGGATGATGATGAGAGCTCTTCTAAAATGTTAAAGGAGACGGTTGTGAGAGTGTTAGAGTTTTTTGTTTTAGGAGACAAGTGTGAGAATCAGGAGACTCAAGCAAAAGTCTCCATTTGATGTTAAAGTAACCTCATTTTTGTCTAGGAGAAACATTTGAGATATCTCATTTTTTATTTTTATTTCCTCTGGGATGGCATTAGTTTGGACAATGTGGGCGGGACAAAATAAGTGCAGCTTTAATAGTAATTAGCTTGTCTATTTTAACAATCTAAAACATGTTTAAATAATAATAATAATAATAATAAAAACGTATATACTTATGTAGCCAAAAGCAGTGAAATCCAAATAAATGAAGAAGAGTTCAACTGATTCTCATTGGGGTGCTGATGCCCTTGGTGGGGGTTTATTTTGCAACCGGCTGACTGGGACAAAAGTCAATTATACAGTTAAGCGCTCTTTATACAAAATATTTGAGTGCACTCTGCCATGATTGACCAATCAGAATCAAGTATTCCAGAGAGTGGTGAACTAAGCAGAGTGAATTGTATGTGTTTGAGGGTTGAGTCCGTGTTAGTTGTTGTTTGTTACGTGTGTTGAGTGTGTGTGGAGCTCTGGTTAATGAGGCCGTACGGTGGATAATGGAGTCGGCCTGCTGTTGTTCTGCAGTTGTAAGAGCTCAGTCCGACCCCGTCCCGCCTTACATCTCCTCTCCTTTCATCAACAGGAATGCCTGTGTTTGCTAAACGAGAGTCTGATTAGTTCCTACAGACTGAGAGCGTTTCTTCATCGCTCTGTTCTCCTCCCTCTCTGAGCCGCTCCATTCTGTCTGTCACCGCTTTTGTTCGCTTGTGGGAAACAGAGTTCTCTAAGCCTTTATTCAGAACAGAGCTGGAACCCAATCAGAGAGAGAGAGAGAGAGAAAATCGCTGGTCTGTTGACTGGCATGTGAAACAGTAAAGTGTGGAGTCTCCAGGCACATTAGAACTAATAGGAAAACCAATGACCTCTTTAATATATATATTTTTTTCTAGATCTAATCTAGATCTAAGAGCAAATTGAGAGTTTTGCTGAAGTTTTCTGATACTTTTTTTCTGACCCAAACAATCTTACTTGGGGATTCAGAAGAGATTGATTTTATCCACCTGGCCTGTCCCTAATGGTCCTCGCACACTGAGTCCGAAATTTTCGTATGCGTTTTTTCGTATTCGAAAATACCTTGCACACTGAGTCCAATGCATATTAATCAATCTGTTGCAAAAAAATATTCGCAAAACAATACAAAATGGAGTCTCCAAGCAGTGAGGAGGATTGTGTTTCTTAAAAAAGAAAAGGAAAGAGGAAATATTGGGTTCATCCAATCCTGGGATTGCGTAGAGAGGAAGGAGCTGCGGGACTATCCCGAGCGATTCAAAGTTCGCTGTACTGTGGCTCTGAATTGTCAAAACACTTGCTACGGATGCGAAACATTCGGTGGGGCCCAATATTGTTGTGGAGCTTTGTAAAAAAAAAAAAAAAAAATGGAGCTGTTTGACTTCAATTATAAACAAATACAGCTGAAATATTCTTCAATATTCTCGTGAGATAAACCTAAACCTAAACCGAAATAAGGAATATATCAGGGCAAAAAAGTGAAAAAAAATAACTGCTGTGGAATGTGCCTATGACATGAAGGCATGATCTCTCAACACTCATACTCTCAATCTTTTGTCCTTTACACTAAAAATATCATGCCCACAGCTCAGAAATGATGCCAGGGTCCAGTAGAGGGTCACAGCTGTTTCCTTTCATCAGATTACCCTCCAAACAAGAGAAAGGACTTCTCCGATGGGAGCCAAACTACCCAACGATCAACACCACAGATTAGTATGTGTGTGCTGTGTTTGGTTAAACTCGGCCTCATCTTTCATAAACCATGCTTTTATAAATTTCAACCTGAGCCTGTATATAATTGTGAAGAGCTCGGAGTCCAGCGTCCTGCACTCAACAGAGCTCTTAGGGCTGTTTGCGGCTGGTACTCGCTTTAGCTGGCACAGGGGGTGAAACAGCCTGGCACGGCTGCCCTCTTCTTTCTCTCGCAGGCTATACCCGGCAGGATGCCAGCCTGTGCTAGTGAGGCCACTTGTCTTTTAACAGAAAAGAAGGTTCTCTATCTTCTCCATCATCTGCCAGGGTCAGGCCTCATAGAGGGAACAATGACCGCATACATCCAACCGCAGAAAGCAAACATAGACCGTGCCGGGCAGCGGACACACTTACAAACCATCCCTCATCCAGCTCTTTGTGTGTGCGAGTCCAGCCCGGTGTGGTTGTTGGGATGCCAAAAGGTTTGGATTTTCCCAGGATTGCTGTGCGGTTCGGTGTGTGAGAGTTTGTGGGCAGGAAGGAATCTGCCCTTTTTTTAGTGGCACTCAAAAGAAAAACTGTGAAATCGGCTCTGAACTGCAGCGAAGGACAAACAGAAGAGCAGTGGAGACAAACCCAACCCGACTTGACCCAACTTACTGGAGGCTTTTCAGAACTCTCTGCAGTGAAGAATGACATCACTGTCCCAAACTGCCAACACAAAGGCGCAGAAAAAAATGCTCACAACATCACGACCTGAATGTCCACGCTGAATTTAGACCAGGCCTCCCAAATCCACTGGTTTCCTCTAGTCCTCCTCCTGCTCCAAATAAGTTTCAAAGTTTTTTGCACATCCTCATGATCAGTCGAGGAACTCCTCGGAAGAACTTGTTCCCTCTTTCGGTTGCCATGCAACAGCATTTAGAGTAGGTGCCATTTGCGAGGATAAATACGGATGCTGCTATATTCATGCACAATGGTTTTACATGGTAATCCAAGGTACTTCAAAAGAATAACATGGTACTACCATGGTATGTGTCCAAAAACCATGGTAATACCGTAGTACTTTTTGTTTGTCATTCTGTCTACTCTAAGATACTAATACTGTATGTACCTTGTACTGCCCGAGTGACAAGCTGTTATATACTGTTATATATGTTCTGTGGTTTTTAGCACATTGCTATGCGGTTACTAGGGTGTTCTGGGTTGTTGCTAGGTTGTCCTAGATGGTTATTAGATGATTGCTTACAGGCCGAAGTCAAAAGTTTCCCCCCAAGTCTTTATGATATTCTGGTATCAATACATGACTCAGGTTCTTCCTCCAATGTAAGTCTACAAGATTTTTTCATCTGTTTTATGGTCAGTCTGGCGAAAATTGCAAGTAATAGCATCTCTCCTCAACAAGCAGCAAGATTTCAGGTATCATTCATTTCTGTAGCACAAATGGTGCAAAACCAGTTATGAGTCAAAAGTTTCTTACAATTGAGGTTTGTTCAATTCCATAATCCTCGCAACAGTAAAAGTGATACTTATCGTAAAAGCACCACTACAAAATGTGAAAAGGATAGAATATTAAGTTACTGGCTGTCAGACTGAACAAAAAAAAAATGATATGATGTAGCCGACGGTCAAATATGACACATACAGAAATATAAAAGCAGCAAACAGCAGCAGTTCAGTAATGGATGCCAAAAGGCTTCAGGCAAACAGATTATAGCCAACAGTTTCCTTAAAAGAGCCCCTACTCAACACTCTACTGAAGTAAACTAAACTGATGCTTTTTCCATGTGCTGCACCACACACACACACACACACACACACTCTCTAATGTCATACACACAGAGCGGTAATCAATCCTGATACCAGTGTGAAAGCAGACGTCTTTCTCAGATCAGCTCTTCTGCTACGCTGCTAACTCTAAATTACGGCTTTGACTTCACAGCCCAGCACGAAGCCTTCCCTCTAAAACTCACTCTCATGCTGTCTGATGAGATAAACATCACAATAACGACCGCGATCAATGCAAAACAGCCTTTGTGCTTTATTTCAAGTGAGCATGAAATCAAAGTGGACCCTTTTTACTTTCATTATAGACATTCCTTGTGTTTTTGTTCATGGTTCGTCTGTGGAAATTATGCCAAAAAAAAAAAAAAGTTTGGGTTCTTGTATTGTTTCTGAAAAGACTTTTCTTTTCAGCTGACATCAAAACATTTTTTTATAACCCCTACCCATACGACCACCTGGCTCTAACTTCCACTCTTCATGATCCAATCAATCCCCCAACCGCTGAAAAAATATATATATATATATTACCCTATTATTTTCCTGTTCCTGTTTCAAATGTTTGGGTGGCTGTTTTTTTTTTTTTTTTTTTAAATAAATAAATTGTGAGATATAATTAAAATAACACAAAGTCACAATGTGAGATATAAAGCAGAAAATGAGGCAGAAAAAGAAAGACTTTGGAAGCACAATGGTTGCAAACAATTTTTTGTTTTGACTTTTTTAAAGGCTTTTATTTTGAAACATTTAATTTTGTGACTTGTGCAAACCCATATCTGATTATGTTCTTTATCTGTTCTTTTGACAGAGAGAGTTATGAGACTAAACTGTTCATATTTAGCAGCACATAAACTCTGTGGTCAAAACTTATTTTTAGTGTGAATGTGGCCAGCGTTCAAGGTTCAGAGAATGTTAGCTACATTTCTGAATGCCAGCGTGTGTGTTTGTGTGATACAGTTTAAACTCATCAATCTACACTTTTCTTTCCTCTGAAATGTCTTTGAACTGATCAGAGGAACGGAACACTTAAAGTTAGTTCATCTCGTGTTTTTCTCTCTGCGGGTCTTATCTGCGGGGCTGTACTTGAGCTGAAGGCATTAAGAAGCTTTACGCTCCACACAGTCTGACCGCAAAAGGTCAGTTTTGCAAATTGGGTTCATTAATCTTTAATAGTACAGCAACTCTACAGAACCTCTTCATCCATGCCTGCAGATTAAAATGAATCACATGCTCGGAAAGATTAGTCTTTTGGGAATTTTCTTGGATAGGATGAAAACTGTCCAGAGTCTGGAACCTTTGGGCTTACTTGAAGAAAAAAAAAATACCTGACTGACACTTTTCTGTTATCTGTTTGAGCTACAGGGTGGGATAGAGGATGCTGCCATTTCTCTACTGTGAAATTACAATTATTACCACAGTATATACTGCAGTCATAGCCCTGTTTTTCTTCAGATGGACTGTTTGACAGCTCTTGTCTCTTTTTTTGGACAGGACTGTGAAAAACTGACACTCAACAGCCATATCCTCTTTCATGCCCCACTGAATGAGATGAAATCGCATCTTTTGCTTTTCCTAAAGGTAAGACAGCAGTAAATTCTTTCAAACGTGAATAGAAGGCACAACAATGAAACATTCTCCAGAATAAATACACCCAGAGGAAAATGTTTGCGCTCAGAGGTTGGTCTGTCATAGCCCATACGACTAAAGTTCTCATTTATGTCACGGGGGTATTAAATGTGACCAATTGTTGGTATAAAATTAAACTGTGACCACGACAAGTGGCAAAACATTTTGATGGTCTCTTGCTTTCCTTCATCCATGTCTTTTCGCTTTCATAGGTAGAGCTGCAAAGTCTCGGATTAAAAGAAAAGTTGCAGTGATTTGTTTCCCTGCGAAGATGCCTGCATGTTTTTGTTGCAAAATATTTAGGAACATATTTAGGTTCATTGCCGTATTTGACTTTTTTTTTTTTTTGATTTAGTGATTTGTCTTTAAATGTATTAGTTATATTTAGTGCAAATATATATTTTCATATGTCACCACTGTTAACTTGTTTTTTTTCCTCAATACTGCTCTGATTCCAAAAATAATACCATCTAATTTCAATTTTAAAATAGTGTTCCCTTAAATTGTTTCAGTGTAGGTAGTTACTTTAGTTTGTATTTTCAAGCATAGAACTACTTCTTTAAAAGTCTAGTTTTAATGATTTTGCATTGTAGGATTGTAACTTGTCAAGCTACTGATTCAAAGTGTTTGGCATGGTAATAGGTATGACAATGGTGATATATTTGGTCGAGGCAGAATTTATCTGCTATGCTGCTCCTGCTGTTGTTGCTGCTACAGAGCAAGTACGGGACTTGCTACTGCCAATACAATACATACACGACACGCTGCTGTGAGCAAGTAAGGCATGCTGCTGCTGTACAATATAACAATACGTGAATTACCGACAGCAGATCTAAACAGGTGGAGCAGGGGAAGGTGGATGGTTTCTGAAAGCGTGCTGCACTGCAAAGGCAAATGCTAATCAAGTTTGAAGGTTGAGCACGCAAGCTCATTGGCTACTGATACAGCAGGAACCAATCAGCTGTGCCCTATAGAGAATGATGTGATTGCAAGCAGGTTAAGTTAAGGATCTATTAGCCTGCGCCATCAAGAGTTTCATGACAGAAATTTGTATTTGTGTCACCTGTACCGCTGATGAGCTAAATCATATTAATGCTCACACTATGATCTCCTCTGGGTCAGAGCATCATGACATGGATTCATCCAGCAATCATTTTCTGTATTTTTAATGAGGAGCAGTTCTATACCAGATGGGCCACCTGTTCTTTCAACCATAATGATAGACTTATTAAAGATTTATGATTCATCAAAAACTCATCAACCCCCCCCATGTCTCTCTACCCATATCCCTCCCAGAAAACCAATAGGATGTCCAGGGAATGGTCAATTTATCATCTAGTTCAAGAATTGCTACTGTATAAAAATAAAAAGTAAACCTACAGGTGAACCTGTTAAGTCCCATACTGAAACAGTAAATGTAAGCATGTGTGTGTGTGTGTGTGTGTGTGCTTCTGCAGAGAAAGAAGCTACATTATTTGCTTACATCTATATTGTACAGTCTGGCATATATATATATGATTGAGAATGGGAGTAAGGTTTAGGGGGGTGAGTGTAACGGACATAGGCCAGTAAGAGCTGTGCTTGTAAACTCATTCCCCTGATCTCAAGAGGTTACACATACCTGAGTTTAGACCAAACTAAAAAAAAAAATCTGTAGTGTGAAAAGCTCTGCAAGTTTAGGCACCTTTCACATGTTGGTCTACATTGAAATGAGCTGTTGAATAAATCCAAAACCAGAGGGGGGTGCACATGACACCATTTTCAATTAAAAACGGAAAACTTTTTATATCACAGTGACGCCATGCACATGCATATAACGTGTTCAGTCTAAAGTCGCATAGTGTTTCTTTACAAAGTGACCTCGCCAACTACTGGGCTGGCATGCATGATACAGCATTTTCACGGATCCATTTTTATGGCGAACGTTTTGACAACGTTTTTCAATTTTTAGTACATTATTGTCGTTTAAACGTACCCTCAAATAGTAGTACAGTAGTGAGAGCGGCCTTGTAGATTCCTAGAGACAAAGTCAACTGTGTGCAAACCCTGATCAGAACTATCAAATGCAGAACAGCGGCAAGCGGTCAGACAGCTGCAGCTTCATATTTAATAACACATCTGCTCCAAAACGCCAGTCGCAATCACAGACACATTTGAGACACATCACAGTGTGTTGATACTCATCAAGAATAAGCAATTACGGAAAACGTTTATTGGCTATCGGCAAGCCTCTTGAACAGCCTCTGTAATCTACTGAGTTTGAAAGTGAGAGTGCTGGATTGACGCTTGGATGGGTTTTATATGCAGTCGGCCCTGCTGAATACAGCTGTCCACTTCCCACCCACCAGCTCAAATTTTAGATTTTAGATTCCTTTTCTAGCTGCAAATAATAATGCCATCATTACTGCCAGTAACAGTGGAGCATTAATGGCAAATGATCGTTTCTCTGAGCAGAACCAAATTGAGTTAGAACAAACCTGCCATAAACCTACTCGTCGGTGAAACCGGACAGCACTTAAATGTCCTGAAGTTCACTGAAGCAGTGCAGATGGTGACCAGAGCAGATAATTTAAACCTTTACTGCCCATGAAGTCACAAAGTATTGGGCTGTATGCCCTCTTTTGGCTCAAAGTCTCTGATGAGGAAATTTTGTGAGCTGTGAACGTATCTGATATGCTGCCTTCAAGCCCCCAGAAGTTCATACTAAAGTGAGTTTGGTTTGATATAATAATAATAATAATAATAATAATAATAATAATAGATGTGGATATTAATTTATTCAACTTATTCGGATCTTTTGATTTATTCAAAAAGACATTAAAATGTAATTCATACATAAAATGGCTTGAATATAACTATTCTATGACAAGCATGTTTTAATTTCTGAATTAAAATTAATTTTGATATTTGAGGCATAATCATTCAAACATTTTTTAGATCGATTAACTCTGAAAATGTAAGCTCTTGAAATGAAAACCTTAAAGGGTTAGTTCACCCAAAAACGAAAATTCTGTCAGTAATTACTCACCCTCCTGTTGTTCCAACCCCGTAAGACCTTCGTTCGTCTTCGGAACACGAATTAAGATATTTTTGATGAAATCTGAGAGCTGGATCACTCCTCCATACTAGTCCATAGGCTTCTTCAGGGATTGAACTTGCCGGCCTCGAAAAGTTAGTAAAGACATCGTTAAAATAGTCCAAGTGACTACAGTGGCTCAATCTTAAGTTTATCAAGCGACGAGAATACTTTTTGTGCGCAAAAACAAACAAAAATAACAACTTTATTTCAACTATTCATTTCCTTCTCTTTGGGCCTCTAGTCAGTTAAACTAGTGTAATTGCGTAGAGCTACGTCAGACGTAGGCTCACTATTGGCCGACGCTGGTCATGTGCGTGATGCGTGTGACGTACAACTACAGAAGCGTACGCTATTACACTAGTGAACTGACTCGAGGCCCACTGAGAAGGAAATGAATAGTTGAAATAAAAGTCGTTATTTTTGTTCTCGTCGCTTGATAAACTTAAGATTGAGCCACTGTAGTCACTTGGACTATTTTAACGATGTCTTTAATAACTTTTCGAGGCCGGCAAGTTCAATCCCTGAAGAAGCCTATGGACTAGTATGGAGGAGTGATCCAGCTCTCAGATTTCATCAAAAATATCTTAATTCGTGTTCCGAAGATGAACGAAGGTCTTACGGGGTTGGAACAACATGAGGGTGAGTAATTACTGACAGAATTTTCATTTTTGGGTGAACTAACCCTTTAAGTAGTTTGGCATAATCTTGTATTTTCATTAATTGATTGATTTATTAAAAACAAAATAGAAAATGATGTCATAAGCCACGTTTCCATTACAATTCAAATTGCGAATTGAAAATACGGCCAATGGTGTAATGTTGGGTCAGGAATGAAGCAGGGAGAATCCAATCGCAAGCACTTTATTAACTAAACAAAACAGGTAATCCAGGGTAAACGACAAACAAAGAAACTGAGAACCAGGAACATGGAACACAGCTACAAGCAACAACGACCTCTGAAGCACAGAGGTTTAAATACACAGACAAACAAGCTAAACAAGATAACAAGGGGGCGTGGTATACATGAACACAAGCGAGGAGCGGGAAAACAGGGAACAGGACTGAACCAAGTGCACAAAGACAGGGGGAACACAGACAGACATCACAACAAATGGAAACAAAAAGTATTTTTTTTATTTTTTTTATTTGACCTTTATTTAAGCAGGATAATCTCTCTGAGATTAAAAATCTCTTTCACAGGAGTGTCCTGGCCAAGAATGGGCAGCAGTTACAATCACAAACTTACAGATCAAAACAACAAGTATAAAATTAAAACACTTAAAAACAATTGCACATCTTTGAGTCTTCTTCAAGTGACCAAATAATATATTTAAAATGTTCCATAGACACCAGCGTTTGTAATTTCAATTTGGTTTGAAGTAGATTCCATTCAAATGGAGCTGCGTACATAAAAGCCATTTCCCCAGTTCAGTTCTTACAAATGGACCAGAAAGAGTAAAACAATTTTCAGACCGGAGGGAATATCCCCCAACACTTTTCTTTTGAATTACACAACCTAGATACGAAGGCAACAACCCCTGAATAGTTGTAAAAATAATTAGGTACTAGCGCATGTTCCTACTAATGAACAGAGAGGGCCAGGCTACTCTGTTATACAATATACAATGATGAGTTTAAAGGTTTACAATCTGATATAAATCTCAAAGCGCTCTGATAAACGGCATCCAAAGAAAAGAGAAGATGAGAAGCAGGAAATTGATGCACATCACCCATAATCAAGTACAGGCAAAAAAGTAGAAGAAACTAACCTCTTTCTTACATTAAATGAAAAACAAAACTTGTTTCTAAAATAAAACCCATGCTTTATTTGTAATGTTTTCTTTAATTGAGTTATGTCAGAGCCAAAAGATAATGTATCATCAATAATGATGGCAAGATATTTAGACTCTTTTACTAACTCAATCACATTACCTCGTAAAGTCTGGAGAGGAATAAGATTGTCTACCACCTTTTTCGAGCTTGAAAATAACATCAGTTTGGTTTTATCTACATTCAAATCAAGTTTTATTGTATGAAGCCATGCCTGAATGACATCAAAAGCCATTTGAAGCTTAAGCAAGGCTTGCTGTTTAGAAGGTACACCACAATACATCACAGTATCATCTGCATAAAAGTGAAAATTACCATCTTGAATATCATAATCAAGACTGTTTATTTAGATAGTAAATAAAAGAGGCCCCAACACAGATCCTTGAGGAACACCTTTAACAATCTCCATTTGCTTCACATTTACTTTCTACTTTCTTCCTTAACCAGATAAATAAATATATATTTCTGGCAATCTTTATCACTGTTCTTTATTAATAGTTCAAAAACCATGTCAAACTCAGTTGTAAAAAATAGTTCACAACCCATGTCAAACTGAGTTGTAAATATTCCCAATTAAACTTAATTATAAGCTTCCTCCATCGTTGCAACCAGCTCAGAAAGCTGGGGCTCAGTGGCTCTTTTTTTCTGGAAATTATGACTCTGTAGTGTTCATGTGCGCTCATCTTGCAAATATGATCATTCCAATATGACTTGAAGGCAGCAATACTTCCATCAGTTCTCCGTGGTCTAATAAAAATTGGCAGTCCAGGGCAGATTACAAGGTTCAGAACTGAACAGTGGTTATGAACTGCTATGATAATTGGTTTCTAAGCTTTAGCTTGACGTTTGGATGGGTCTTAACTGGTGGGTGGCTTTCCCTCTTGGCAGGTTCTCCATTTGGTTGAGTACCATGCAAAGTTCTTAGTGCATGAGTAGGAAGCCATGTGCCGTGAGGGTCACCAGGGTCAAAAGTGCTATTTGGTGAACCTCAAAGAAGAACTCTCAGTTGGGCTCATATGGCTAATCAATTCAAGGAACTGTGGGTTAAAAGATTTGATGAAGAAACTGACAGTAGTTCTGTTTTCTGTCCTTTTTGGAGCTTGACAGTCCTTTTTAGGGAGTCAGTGAGTAGCGTGAATAAACTATGACAGAATCCTTAAACAACCTCCTAACTGCCTACATTTTATGGAGTTAATAAACAATAGTGTGGCAAATATTTGATTGGCGGAAACAGTGGAGCAGATAAAGCTTTGTTTTACAGAGATTTCGTATCCAGAGACACTCAGAGATCTTAATCAACTCCACCTCAGCCTCAGATTTACAGTTCTGCTCTTTGGGAAGCGTCCAAACCAGACAGCCATATTAAACTTGAAGACAAAAGGACAATAACCTTACAAATCCAATTTATGTTTAAACAAAAACAGTAAACCAGGAAGAGATGTTATCATTTACCTTTATTTTGTACTCTGTACTCAATTAAACTCGATATACTGAGTCCAAGGTTCTCTAGGAGACATTTGTAAACTTTTATGACCCTATATTCCGCCCCACTGTCTAAGGCCTTAAGTGAACTCACATAATGCCACTTACCCATTAAAATTAATTTAGTTTAGTGTGACTGCAACCCCACAGAGAGCCCTGTGGGTGTGTGAACAGTGAGTGTGTTGGGGTGATCAGGGTCAGGGGAAATTTCCTGGCTGTGACTGCAGACGGCCCCTCGCTGCTGTTCCGAGCACTAAACGACCCTCGGAATGATGTTTAGGGTTAGTCACTGGCGTCATTTCAGCAGCAGGAGATCTATTAGGACCCTCTGTATATGCACACACACACACACACACACACACACACACACACACACACACACATACCAGTATTATTATTGAATACACATATAATTGAAAATGCATATATTTAAAAAAATATCTACAATAAATGGAAAAATAAAAACATTATTTGAAAAACTTACTGAAACAAAATGAAATAATATATATAGAAATATATATATATATATATATATTATTCATTGAGATCTTTACACTGTGGAAAAATCATGGGGTTTTGTGGAAGAACACTTTTCACCTACCAAAAGCATTATGCTATGTACCATGTAAAGTTAATTCAGTGATTTTGCTGAAACTGTGAACGGCAATAGAGTGTAAAATAGAATACAAAGTGACTTTGAATCGATGGGGGAGCTTGGCTCATGAATATTAATTATATGAGGTGACATTCACCCAGTAATCCTAACTGATTTGCTCAAAGACATTGGGAACAAGGCCTTAGCCATATAGGATTACTACGTGTCTTTTTGTACAGGCCTTCATTTACGCAAATGCTTGGTTTAAAAGTCATTCATTTATACAATCGTTTACAAGTGGAGAGACAAACCTGAACATTTCTGAAAGTGTGACATAAAGGTGCCCTCCATGCTATCAGGCCTGCACAAAGGGCTCCAATTTCATTTTCCAGGGTTCTTTTAAATAATTGGAATTTTTTTTTAAATGTAAAACTTTACAGCGTTTAACAATAAGGATATTGTCTTCTGACCCGATTGGGACAGTAGAGATTTCTACTTCCCCTGGCAACATTTTTATTAGCTCCAACAAAAATATGATGAATATTTTTTTTGGGGTGTAACAAAACCCTCATGTCATGATTCGATACATATCGATACTGAACTCACAATACGATATTATTGCGATTCTTCTTATATATATAAATGACGTGATCGGCAATGGCCAAAAGATGTCAATGGCCTTTTCTGTGACATTTTGGCTTAATTTTTCTACTGTGGAAGGAAGTTGAGACACGCCGTCCATGTATTTTTCCCATACAACCCATTGTTTTCCATACATGTCAAGAAGTTAAATTATAGCTTTTTTGAATGTTTAATGAAAAATATAAATTTATTGTATATATTATTCATATATATATATATATATATATATATATATATATATATATATATATATATGAATAATACATACAGCAAATTTATATATGAATAATACATACAATAAATTTATATTTTTCATGTCAAGAAGTTAAATTATAGCTTTTTTGAATGTTTAATGAAAAATATAAATTTATTGTATATATTATTCATATATATATATATATATATATATATATATATATGAATAATACATACAGCAAATTTATATATGAATAATACATACAATAAATTTATATTTTAAATTAAACATTCAAAAAAGCTATAATTTAACTTCTTGACATGTATGGAAAACAATGGGTTGTATGGGAAAAATACATGGACGGCGTGTCTCAACTTCCTTCCACAGTAGAAAAATTAAGCCAAAATGTCGCAGAAAAGGCCATTGACATATTTTGGCCATTGCCGATCACGTCATTTGGAGCCCGAGCCAGTGTGGTAGTGTGAGGTGGAGCCGTGTTATCAAGGTCCCGCCCATACTCACGCAAACTCGACCGCGAGCACAGCTGTCAATCATAACGTTGCGTCCCATTAGTATAGCAGTATAACTAACGAAAACCGAAATCATTATAAAAACAAACACTTGAACATGCATCAGTGTGATAAAAACTACCTAAAATGACAGAAACCATCTTTGTAAAAAATATTATTTGATTTTGGGGTAAATTTTTTTTATCATTTTTGGTTCACGTGTCACCATTCAATTCTATCAGGGTTTATGACCTATAATGCAGCCAGCCACCAGGGGGCGAATGGAATGTTTTGGCTTCACTTTTCAAAACATGTGCGGCACACTTGCTTATGATGCAAAACATTACTGATTTGTTTATCATTTTCAATGCAATGCACCTTAGTGACATTTAAATCAGCAGATGTTGTTACCACAATGTTCAACATTACAGACGTCAAATTGTTATGTTGGCAAGACTTAAAATATTTCTACATGATCGACAGCTTTAAGATAGGACAGGTGACAGTTCCATCAACAGGCCTGAAACTCTCTCACATTGCCTTAATGACTCTGATGTGTTGTAGTCATGGTGTTTGAGTTTTATTTTAACATTGCCTCCTGATGTAATGGTATCTTGGAAATGAACTGCTATAAAAGTGTGATAGACGGCTCAATGTGGTCAGGTTTGTTTCATAGGGCAGAGAGCAGAGTCTACATCATATACCTCTTAATTGTACCACCACAGTACTTTATGCACTTTACTTTTCTGTATGTACTTTATGTGTGTGGGATGTGCGTGCAATGAATAAGTAATCTGCTGACGTGAATAATCTAAAGTGGTACTTTACTCTGCCGACGTCATGTGTGTTTGAGGTCGAGTGATGTCATGCCTTCATTTGAATTATGAAATGAAGGGCATGACAAAGGACACAAGTGGACTGACACACCATCTGTTGTTCGACAAATGTTGAGATGTTTTTAAAGCATGGAGAGGTGTGTCTATACTGATCAAACATGGATAAATGGATAGTGACACAAACACTGATCTTGTGCTTTTTTGATCAGATCACACTGACAGCACAGATAAATGAGATGAACTTCAGCCTTTGAACTGAACCTCACACACACCCCACCACTAATTACTATACCACACACCACACACGTCTACCTATCCAACCATCCATCCATCCGTTCGTCCGTCCGTCCTCTGTCGTTCTATATCTCGTTCATTCTACGGTTCTATTGTTTGTTTTCTATGTTGTTCATTATATCGATCATTCTACAGTTTGTTCGTTGGTGCGTTCGTTCAACACACCTATCTATTGTTAGTTTTTTTGTTCGTTCTATTGTTTGTTCATTCCTTCTCTTGTTTGTTCGTTCTATCGATTGTTCTATCTATCTACCGTTCGTTCATTTCTGGCTATCAAACACGATCTATCCATTTATTGTTATCTATCTATCTATCAATCTGTCTATCGTTAGTTCTATCGTTCAGTGGTTCTATTGTTTGTTTGTTCTATGTTCTTTCTATCGCTCGTTCTGTCTATTGTTCGATCTATCTATCCAATCCCTCTATCGTTCGTTCAATTATTATATCGTTCGATATCATTACTGTCGATCTCTTCATTCTATGCTGTTCATTATATCAATCGTTCTATCTATCATTTTATCTATTGATCTTTATATCTACCATTTGATCATTCTATCTATTGTTCGGTCTATCTATCTAGCCAATCAATCGATCGTTTGTTTTATCTATCTATCTATTGTTCGATCGTTCAATAATGTTTGATCGTTCATTCGATTATGGATAACACACAGCCAAGCACAGCACAAGATTTGACACAGTTTACCAAACTTTACTCTTATCATTAGTTCTTCTGGTATTTAGGAATAATATTATCTGTTCTACTTTCTCACTGTGACTGGGTGGGCCGTGTTTCTGAATACTGAATAGGGTTTGTTGATGCGTAATTTTGTCTAGTTATGAGTGCAATGCATTCAAATGTAATGATCTTTCTCCCATCAGTGCCATTTCTAAAAGAGGCGGTTTTTCATCTTAGTTTCATGTATGGTCTTTTTCAGAGAGTTTCGCAAGTTATACTATGTCTACATGGTACAATGAACTCTTTTATTTCAAAACATCAAGGAAAAACTCTACTCTCTCTCTCTCTCTCTCTCTCTCTCTCTCTCTCTCTCTCTCTCTCTCTCTCTCTCTCTCTCTCTCTCTCTCTCTCTCTCTCTCTCTCTCTCTCTCTCTCACATCCCTATCCCCCTTAACACCAACCTCTGCAACACCTGCCCCACGACCACCATCTGTAATTATAAACATCCTGTATCATGTGTCATTGAGGGGCATTATGGGAAGGCTAATTGTATCATTGTTTCTGTTAGAGCAAGACAGTGGAGAGCGTGTTTTGGCTATGATGACGGATGTTAAAGCCCTACGCATGAGCCCCAGTGAGACACAAGCAGAAACAAACGCTCATCCCTCCATCACTCTCTCTCTCTCTCTCTACTCTCATCTATCAGTGCAGTGACCTCCCGCTATAAACAACAAAATGCTTTTATCCAATGCTGAATCATCTCAAACTGTTTAATTACAGAGCAGTTCATTGCTTTTATGAGTGCTGTGGTTGGACAAAGGGAGAGAGAGTTTCCCCTCTTTGGTTTCTATTTGAGTGTCAGTGTTTGTAACTGGGTTGGAAGGCAGAGGTCTGTATAGTTGATCAGACACAGAATAACATAAGCAGAGCTCACATGAATCAGTCTGTCAGGAAACATTACACAGCCCACTGGAGGACAGCACTATCAGCTGCCCATCACCTACATTAACATCAATCAGGATTCAATTGCACAACCTCTCTCTCCGATCCCTCGTTCCCTTCCTCATTCTCTTTCCATTAAAACTTTTTACAGGACCAAAAAGTCATAAATGGGAGCATTCATTAAACCTCATCAATGAAATTACTAATTTGTTCATTAATGAAGGCTTTTATTTTTCATTCTGTCAACAATAACAACGACGAAGAGGAAAAATTATTTAATTTGAATTCATTTTAATTAAAACTTTCTGTTGATGAAAATATGATGAAAAGAAGAAAAAAACAAAACAAAATCCTGTTTCTGTTAAATAGTGATGCATGTTTAAATGAATATATACAATTATTGCATATTTGGTTTTTATTTAGCTTTTTTCTTGTTAACTAAAATTGCCGTTAGCTAAAATTGGATGCTATTTTGGTCAAGTATAAAACAGAGTGGCATGACAAAATATTGACTAAATTCAAAAAATATTTTCGTCAAAACACAATTTATTTAAAAAAATATATATAATATATATATATATATTTCACAATTATTATATTTCACAAGTGCTTACTGTACGTACTTGATGCATTTACTCAAATTCTTTGAATATATTCATCTTGCTTTGGTATAAAGTGTTCACTACACTTTTTCAAGAGTTTAAAACCCAAAGCAAACAGAAAAAGACAGAGAACAGAGGGGGTAGACTAAGGTATTAAATATCTCCTCTGAGATGTTTTGGACGGTGCAGATTGGTGGAGAGCTCGGCTAAACTCTTGGATCCTGCTGAGCTTATGAGACTGCAGTCACAGAGTTTTACAGATCTGTTTCAGACTCTGACCTACAACTTACAAAGGTGAAAAGTGGCTAGAAAGTCTCAAAAAACAAACTCTAGATGGATTTGGAGCTGGATACCAGAAGAAACACTAGTGGACCAAAGCACATTATGAAACTCAAACAATAAAAGTGCCCCGTGACATTTGAGGTCAGGAACGGAGAGTGTATTTTTGTTTTGTTTTTTTTCTGTCAAGGAGGTCCATAATGCCTTTCTATTATGAGCTAAATGTATTCGGAATACCATCTCAGTGGCAGCTGGCATGTGTCTAATTAGTCAGGAGCTGCAGGATAATGATGTCTAACAGTGAATATCCTAACTAAAATTAAAACCAGCAAAGAAGGAACAATTTCATACGTTTAAGGCCCTGTTTACACCTGGTATTAAGATGCGATGTGGTCGATCGAATCACAAGTAGACTAGGGAGACACATTCCCGTTTAGACCTGGTGTTTTAATTTGTCGTCTTTTGTCCACTTTCAACCACTTCTGTCCTGATTTCTTCAAGGGGAGGTTCTATGGGCGGGTAAATATATATGGGCTTTTTCAGATATTTCGATCTATTGGAGAAAATGAGCTCACGTAATTTACATTTGAATGCAAAAAAAAACATACTGGGAGCAGCCAACACAGTCTCATCCCAAGACGTCATATGACTGACGCTTTTGACCATACGTCAACATCCGACGTTTTAGGGTACCCTTTAACGTCAGTTATGGCGCTTTTCCATTACCAGTACCAGCTCGACTCGACTCGACTCGCCTTGGCTCGCCTCGACTCGGCTCGCTTTTCGCTCCGTTTTCCATTGCAGAAAGTACCGCCACAAATAGTACCCGGCCGTCATAGCGACGCCTTTCGTTCCTCGTTGCCCCATCAAGCTCTCGCTGGATCCTCTCTTCGGCAACCAAACAAAGGAATGTCTGCACCTCCTCGTTTGACCACGGCGTATTCTTCCGAGTTGCCATAATAATAGTAGTAAGTTTAGTAACTCTGGCCAAACTATTTAAAAATGGCGGGGTTATTTATTCTGGATACTCCATCTGGCGCGTGCAATGATGACGCAGATTCTCTGTGACCAATCAGCAGTCGGCATTGTTTTCACGTCACATTTTAGTATCGCCTTAGCTCGCTTAGAACCTCGCCGGAGGTGGTACGAAAAAAAGTACCCGAAAGCAGGTACAGGTACAACTTTTACACAGTGGAAAAGCAAACAAAGGCGAGTCGAGTCGAGTCGAGTCGAGCCGATACTGTGTAGTGGAAAAGCGCCATTAGATGACGATCCTAGGGTAGGTTTAGGTCTGGGGTAGGGTTAGGATTATAGCGTCATCTAATTGACGTTAAAGGGTACCCTAAAACGTCGGATGTTGACGTATGGTCAAAAGCGTCAGTCATATGACGTCTTGGGATGAGACTGGGCTGGAGCAGCAGCTTTTGTTTCTGCTCTGAAGCTGCGAGTGCATGTTAGAAATCAGTAATAGTTAGAGAACATTTTTCTTGGTACATACAAACCTGGGTCTTCAGCCGACAAAGTTTAAATCCCACCTTGCTAGCGTGCTTCCTATAATGTTTTAGGTCAACAGGACCCTGCAAAGAAATCTCTAATGTTAATTTTGGTCATGGATTGTCTTGAAAAACGAAGGCAATTTGATGGTCGTCGTAGGAGAAGTCACACTGCAGGACTATGAGTCAAATCTTTTGATACTGCCAGAATTTCATCAGAGGTAAAAAATGTATCGCACCGGTCATTAATCGGCTGTCTGTGAACATGTCAAACCAACGACCAAAGACTTTAGATTTTAGCGAAGGATCAGAGAAATCTTTTAGGATTTTCAAAATTAGTCTCAGACGGCCAATCGCACAGTGTGCACCCCGGCTTTAGACGCCTTCAATTCTTAGGTGTGTTCACACTTGGCAGGTTTGATTCAATTAAAACTCTCTTAAAAAATCTCTTGTGCAAGATTGTTCTGTTAGTGCAGTTCATTTGAATAATTCTAAACGCTTCCATCCAAAACCCTGGTGCACACCAAAAAAGCAGACTGAGACCACTGAAAAGGAACTTTGGAGCGGTTCAACTGGAATTTGAATGCAACACGGACCAAAGACATCTAAATGAACCAAAAACAGGATGTGATATTTCAAAATGTGACCCTAAAAAGGACAGAATGCTCAAGTATACCTGTTTGTTCTCGTCATAGGAGCTGTGTGGCCCATTACAGTTTAGTACATGGCGTCAGAAATGCCGTCTTGCAGCAGATCCTTGGCTGTGTGCAACGGAGGAATTCCTTCCGCTGTTTTGACTAATTTACATATTTTATAAGCTCTTCACAAGTTCTCAGTTGGTAAAAAATACCATCATACTCTATGTACGCACAACGAGCACTTTAGCCCAGCACACAGCATTGTGTTGGATGTTCGGTAAGTTCCATAGCAAAATATATGTCATAAAAGCTGGGGGGGGTTTAGATTTAGTCTCCAAAAATGACAGTGTGAACGCTAAGCGAACCAGGACTACATTTATCATTTTATTTTTTGGTCCGGACCAAGAGAACCAAACTACAAGTTTGAGCACCCTTAATCTACGTAACTTGCTCCTAAACTATAATTTCAATTCACATAACCCTTTATTTATATAGCTATTTATACAATACAGATTGTTTCAAAGCGGCTTCACAGTAATAAATAAGGAAATAGAATCAATGATGCAAACAAATATGAGACAAATTCAAACTCTGTTGTAAAGTAGGTCTAATAAGAAGTGTCTTTCAGCTTAAGTCAGTTCAGTGTTAATTCAGTTCAATAATTGTGTAAAATTCAGGAGCTCTAAAGAAAGCAATAGCGTCATTATTTAGCTCAAGCCAGTTCAATGTTGATCAAATTCTGTACAGTAACAGTGTCGATGTTGCAAAATAGGTCAATTATGAAACAAATTCGACTCCGCTATAAAACAACTCTAAAGAAGACGTTATTCAGTTAAATTCAGTTCAGATTTTCATCTGATAGTGTCAGTGTAGTTACATTGACAATGTTACTGAATATTGTCGTTTAAACTCCAACTATGCAAGCCAAAGGCGACAGCGGCAAGGAACCCAAACTCCATCCATCGGGTGACAGAAATGGAGAAGAAAAAAAAAACGTTGGGAGAAATCAGGCTCAAGTGGACTTGTTTGGAAAACAGCTCTTACATGAACTAAAATCTAATGTCAAACATACTCAAGTCCACACCAAGAGCTGAAAGCACCCTGAGTTACCTGTCAGCCCACACTGCATCTTCTATTTAGATAGAGTCACGCTCGCCTGAAGCGACAAACACTATTTCCAGCCATCATCATTATCTGCTCTGTGACTAAATCAAGAGTTTATAGACATACTTCCTGCGAGACAGTACGAGTCTTACCCCTACAACCTCACGCCATGACCAACAATTGCCCTCTACACCAGCTAATGCATATCTATTTATCTAGCAGGTAATAAAGGTCTGTGTGTGTGTGTTTCATAATTTCATCCAAACAATCAGCTTAATGGAAGCCATAAGCAGATGGCTTTATTGACGTTCGTCTCTCAGATATTACCATAAACACTAACTGCTGGCACAGTAATCAGAATTAAAGAGCACTCTCATTTCATACACACATAGACGCACGCATGAATGCAGATGCGGGCAACAGTAATGACAGCTTTATATGTTATAGAGAAGTTAACGTACTCCAGCCTGAACTGGTGTCATTTTCATAGTGGATTCATTTAGAGACACTGGGCTGAATAAATCTGCTGAATGAAAAGCAGGACTGAAATCTGTGCAATTATATCATCTTAACCCATCAGATCTGTTTTTATTAACAACTATACACTCCCACAGTTAAATGATTCATATCCGCCCAGGAACATCGTGTTTAAAAGCCCTTGTTAGAATTCTGATTCTAAAAAAAAGGTGTTTATTAATTTCGGATGAGTGACCCTGATTGCTAAAATGTGTGACAAGTACACATTTTCAATTACGCCGATGTCTGGAGCCAGATCTGGAGAGAATGAAACAGACAACGACGCTGATTTAATTAATGTTTCACAAGCCTGATCACAGATAGAGACAGGTATGGAAAGATTTCCAAGACTGTCATGGAAAACACACCTGTTCTGAAGGATGAAATTAATTTAGTCTTGTGGCTCCAGTCACCTCTAGACAGAAACATCAATAGTTAGCAATTAAATCAGGTCTATCAGAATCGGTTCCAACAGGTGTCAATTTTGTAATTAAAGATAACTTTGGAGCTTTTTTTTTTTCTGTTCATTCACAAGTGAGACACACAGTCGTCCATTGTTCATGCCAAACATACACTCTTTTGTCCAACTGTGGACACACACACATGATCACAGAGACCATTATCCTGTCGTTCTGCTTGTCAAAGGAAACTCACTATTATGCACATACAGTACAACTAGAAGTAGAGTTACATAGACTTAAAGCAGGTGGACATTAATTAATAATTCTAAGATCTGTTCCAAACTCTAGTGTGCTGCCTACCTAGAAATAAATAACCATCATTCTATCCTGATACAATGTTTTTTTCAAATGTTAGTCAGCAATATTTAGTTGCCTTCAGCCATACCTAATTTTGGCCAAATTCTAAGGCAGTATACTAGTGTCCTTCACACAATTCAAAATCGTTGGACAAAAATCTATAGTTGACTATAATTATCTTTTATTTACAGATCAGTTGGATAACTTGAACAACCAAAATGTTCTTTAGGAGAACGCTATTGTTGTGTATTAATGTTCAAAGCTAACAGACTAGCAACAAAACTTTGATTTTGAAATGTGATCTGCAAATGCTGAAAGAAATTGATAAATTTGTCTATTTCACCCTGTATTTATAATTTTTTTGTGCTTAGAGAATAGTTAGCTTAGCAACATGCTAACATTAAACTCAGTTGGAATCAATTGTGACTCAAATCTCCTGTGCACTTCAGATGAGAAGTGCTATTTGTGTGGTTTTCAGAGAGGTTTAAATCTGTCACTAGGTTTCATTTCAGTCAGCATGCTGCCTTAAGCCCAATGTATACTTTTTTATTTTTTCCCCCGCATATGCTAGGTTACCCATACAGTAGCGTTTTTTTTTTCTAATTGTTTGTACTCTGCATAAACAGGTTGCGCAGGAACTTTTTTTTTTTTTTTTTGCAGTATTTAGTTTGTCCAACACCGACTCGGGTCATTGTTTCACAGTCGAAAAAATAAATGAAGAAGACTGATAAAAACGACAACAAATATCGAAGAAGGAACAACAAGACGCCCACGTTGATAAGTGCTTGTGTGGGCAGCTTTGATTTAAAAGAGAACATATGGTGCACTCAAGTCATGTCCGAAAAATCGTACTTACGAGAACTAACGAACATCACAACAAAGTCGCATACTTACGAGTGGGAAAAATGTCTGAGTTGGGAGCGTGTCAGTGAGAAAACATGTTAGACACAAAGGATGTAGCTTCTATATTAATGGTAAATTTGTTCAAATAAATAATAAATACTATATATATATATATATATATATATATATATATATATATATATTTTTTTTTTTTTTTTTTTTTTTTTTTTTTTTTTACAATACAACTTTATATTGTGCATGTGTCAACCTCCTGTGTTCATGCATAATATAAAATGGAGTGTGGTTTGAAAGGCTACCCGTTTGACTGTTCATATACGCTAACATACAAAAAACAAAAGTATGTTTTGGGCTTTAGAAGGCAGTCGACAGAATTTGTTTGACAGAGCTACAGCTTCACCAGGACAAGCCATTGTGTTAACAGTCCAATGATTCAACCACACTCACACAATAACATCATTGTCATTGGAGCCCCATTTCACAGGGTCAGTGAGTCAGGTCAAGGTCAGAGGTCAGTGAGTCAGGTGAAATCTGTAGCACCTGCAACTCAGCACAACACAACTCATAATAGAGAGTTGAGATCGACAAAATGCACTCAAATACAGACACCCCCCCCTAAAAAAAAAACATCAACAAAAAAACAGCAAATGACAAGGAGCACATTTGACAGTTTTAGTCAAATTGTCGTAGAACTGGAAGAAATGTTCAAACAAGTCAATTCAGCCTTATCTTGGAAAACAAGACTCTCCCAGTTACCAAACAGTTACACACACACACGAGCCCCACAACATGACACACTTGTTGTGTACCTGGTGTGGTGGCAGTGAAGAGGGTTGTGGGTTAACAGCCATCTGGCCTTCCTGCTGGAGTGCAACCTGTCTAATAGTGTCTTTATACAGACATACTGCTTCACACCCGAGTCTGTCACTGACCTCTGATGGATTAAACTGGTCAATCTGCTCTGAACTGATTGGAGATAATCAGAATATGTTTGAGAAGAATGCAGGTTTATGATTAATCTACTGCAGAACTTCCGAAATGACTGATGCTCCCTACAAGCAGATCGCACAGTAGAATAAAAAGGTGAATTTAAGGTAGGCATACATATAATTAAAATGAAAATGGAATATGATTTAAAAAAAAACAATTATATTCATTAAAATTTGCTTGTAGTTTATCCACTTTTATGATGAGCCATGCCTGGAAAATTAACCATACAAAAATTAAGTCAAACCCTGATAAAAAATTCAAAAGACAAGTCCCCCCCAATAATCAGATATGATGAACTTACAATTCATAATTGAATGTGACGAGACAAGAAACATTAGGCCTAATAGACCCATTTTCAGTGTAAGATTAAGAATGACTGTGTGCATGTTCTGAATTTGTTTAATAAACGTGGTCACCTGATTTGCCTTGAAGCCTTTCAGGAAGAAAAAAAATATATATATATTACTTGCAATTTTTTTTTTTGGTCCCCCGCAATGTTCAAAACATGGTTACAGCCTTGCCTGTCTATGTTTGAAAGTCGGTTTTAGAAATGCTGTAATTTCTTAGCCACCTGCAAGACTTTTTGCATTCTCAAAGTTTATTAAAAAAGAAACTTATTAAACATACCTGTGGTCAGGAGTGCCGCTATGGTTTCTGGGGCCCCTTGGACCGTTTATTGGCCTGGGACATCTGTCGCGATTCTGTCCTTTCGGGCTCCCTCATGTTCATGGCCCAAGCTTTTAGAGAGAATGTGGGGGGATTTTTGAGGTGTAACATAAGCTTATTTACATAATAAAAAGTCCCCAAATGATTAAATTGCCAAACTCTAGTTTTTGTTGTTTGTTTTTTTTTTTTTTTTTTTTTTGCAATATATTCCAGTTATTGGGGGATTCAGGGAAGTGGAATCATTAAGCTTTGGTGCCCATTCATGTGCTAGAAAAGTGTAAAAACGTTGCCAAATATGGATTACTGAAAATCACCTAAATGCAGATGATGCCAAACTAACTCCACTAACACATATAACACACTGTACAGTAAACCATAACTGTATATTTCCACGGAAGACACATTTTCGGCATACACAAAGTACACATTATGTGGCAACATGCATTGAAAACATCAAATCAGATCTTGAATTTTATTTATTTTTTAAATAAGAAATGGACACTTTTAAATCTACACCTGCCTTGGTGTTTCTCATTTTTAGTGTCTGATTTTGGTTTGTATCTTTGAGTTTATATGAATCTTCATACCGTTTAGAGACTGTGTCTGGTAAAATAGAAAAGGTAGGGGAAAGTTCAATAAAACTGTTGCACTTCCATGAATTAACAATGTTTGAGTGGTCTGGTCATCATCAGCATCAACTCATGAGCAAAGAAACTGGCTGAGCAGTTTGCTTATGACAAGTATAATACCTATTTTTACTACTATAACAACTATTACTCTTGTTATTATTATTTAATGTATAAAACATGCTGGCGCCTCGCCAGTCTTTAGAGAGCAACAGCCTGGACATCAAGCTAAAGTTACCTCACCTCATCCCTTAAGGACAACCTCTTTTGAATGAACTAAATTTCATTATCAGGGTTTAGTTTAGGTTCTCTGGCTGATAGTGATCTATTACAGATCCTGGATCATCAGTTTCAGACGAATCCACATCAGATCCAATCCTCCAGATCAGATCAGGTTAGAAGTCTGCTTCCTAATGCTACAAATGGTATTTATAATAATAGTTTCTCTTTTCTTTCATTTATTACAAACATGAACCAGGATTGGAATTAATGAGAAGAATGTTAATTTACAGGAATATATAATTTTGTAATAATAATATATAATTTTGTTATTTATTATATAATAATAATAATATTAATAATATCGTTTTGACACGCTCCTTCATATTTGAGTCACAGCCTGAACAAAAATTGTGTGTCTAGGTCTAACTCTATCTAAATATGTCACAAACAATTTCAGGCCATGCATCCATTTCCACCCAGCAGCACAGTTTGTATTGTTTCTGGAACTTGCACTTTCTCACTTGCACCCACACATCGAAAAGGAACGTTCTGTCCCTCGTCTACCAACTTTGGAGAGAAAATAACAAATGAGTAAAAGATTTCAATTTGGATTTTGCAAACATAATGAATAAAATGTTATTTTTTTATGTAATGAGATTGATGTACAATTCTGTAACTTTTAGAACTCAAAACCTAATTTCCTGTCCTAAAAGAGTCTATAACGAAACCAAACTGCTAAAACAAAACACACACACAGACACACACACACAGACACACATTTGTTTTGCTATACTTGTGGGGACTCTCCATGGGCGTAATGGTTTTTATACTATACAAACTGTATATAGAATATATATACACTAACCTATACCCCTAAACATACCCATCACAGAAAACTTTATGCTTTTTTACATTTTTAATAACACACTGTTTAGTATGTTTTAAAGCGATTTAAATTACGAGGACTCAGAAAATGTCCTCATACAAATTTATGTCCTTTTGTCACATAAACACACACACACACACGCACACACACACACACACACACACACACACAAAGAACTTACTATTTCACAGCACAGATCAGATTGGGACAGTTTGGACTTTAATTTAGGGCATTTAACACCGTGTGAAGACCTCTTGATCTGGTGGATTCATAACAAAATGACTGTTGCGTGGCCTTTGTGTGCATATTATGTCTCCTTTTCATTGTATTCTTCACCATTTTAATTTTGTATTCGTAATTTAAAGTTAATTGAGAACATGACATGCATAACAATTTCCGCTTATGCTGGCACAGGAACAAGTGTTCATAAAAGATGTGCATTTGAGAGCATCACACGAACAGTTTTTTGTGTGTGTCACAGAATGGTGTATTTCCTGTGTGAACATATGGCATGTAAGTGCCTGTTCAAATCTCCTACTGAGTCATATAACAGATCTCTCTCTCTCTCTCTCTCTCTCTCTCTCTCTCTCTCTCTCTCTCTCTCTCTCTCTCTCTCTCTCTCTCTCTCTCTCTCTCTCTCTCTCTCTCTCTCTCTCTCTCTCTCTCTCTCTCTCTCTCTCTCTCTCTCTTACACACACACACCTCACACTACAAGTCTCTAGTGGAACAGTGCATGGTAAAGGCTCCACCTACACTCACAACTCAAATGAGATTCACTCGGGGATGAGATTCACCCTTGCAAAAGCGCTGAGCCAGCAAGAGGACATGCGCTGAAAATACCACAATGCTCGGCTGCAGATGAACGGGGATCCTAATGATCAACAAGTGCTTCATCAGGGCAAGAAGACATGGTTTGAAGTAATAGTCCGAAAAATAGATTTAATTATTTTCGGCAAAATCTAAGTAAATAAAACGGTTTGCTTATGTTTTTTTTTTTTGTTTTTTTTTTTAGTTTGTTTAGAATCATATTTCATACATCAGGCTTTAATGGCTCATCGTGTGGGGCAAAACATAAAATGCAATGCAACACAATGATGATTGAGATATGTATAAAAAAACAGTACTCAAAACCCTGATGTATCGGATTATAATTTTTTTTTAAATAATCAGCTAAAGCTAGGTTGCTTCAGTCCAGTAAGTGTTCATTTACAATATAAAATGTATTCTTTATAAAAATCTGTTAAGACTTCACATCAAAAAACACATGCAACATAACCTCAGGGTGGACATTATATTAAATAAAGTTTTTACTTCTTAGTAAAGAATTATACTAACATGCCTTTTTTTTTTTTTTTTGCTATAAAAGCAACCAGATTGTGTACAATAATTGTTCAGCAAAGTTTTGATAATTTGGAGGCCTTGGAAATGTGTGTACCAAATACAATTCAGTAGATTTTTTAGGGTTAAAGAAATAATGAAAATGTTCTCACTATCCTACTACATCCGTATAACTTGCTGACTTAATTGGAACAATATTCAGGATATTCACGCAGTTATTTTACATGCAAAACTATCGTGTGACTACTTTTATACTTTTATGGAACTTAACAGGTCTAGTTCACTTTTATTGGACTGAATAGAGCAGCTCATATTACCAAAATCATATTTTGTGAAGAATACAGGTTTGGAACGACATGAGTCTAAGTAAATAATGACATTGTTATTATTTATTTATTTTTCGGGGGTGGACTTTAACAATAAAATCATCATGCGAATACACAAGTACTGTGCCTATCTTCTGAAAATCACCATCAGACAGCATCAGTGCCCTCAGTGAGCGATTCTAGTGCTTCCTGTGGATTAGTCTGTAAATACGGCGCCTGTGTAATCTAATGGCTGTCTATGAGAGCGGCCACAGCAGCTTTAAATTAAGAGTGCCGCAGTAGAGCTGTGGGATTTGTCGAATGAATAGAGCATCGTGAGTTTTTCAGTGGAGCCCTGGAGGAAAACAATAGCGTGATTCTGTGTTGAGCTGCATTAAGCATGACATGATGCGTCACATACACACTCTCACGTCACGCACAGTTCCAAACATGCGCTCACACACGTGCATGCAACTTCTTAAACACATTCAGAAACACAGGTAGATGCACAGAAATGTGAAAGCAGAAGGTGCATAACTTTTGTTTGTATCTTTTCATCCCAAATCGCTTCAAAAACTAAAAAAAAAACCTGAAAACACCTAGCTTACAAAAAAAGAACATTTTGCTAACGTTCCCCATAAAGTTATCTCTCCAGTTTTTCAAATGTTTTAAAAGCTTTTAGAAATAGCCAAGAATTTCCACCACACATTTATATTTTTTAAAACATAGATGCGAGAAATCATAATATACTTTATGTATGAAATTTGCATAGCGTTTGGAGGCTATTATATAAAAAAAAAAAAAAACTTTTTTTTTTTTACTTGAAATCTATCCCCCCTTGAAATTCACTCCGTGGACTAAGTCCCCCAGAGTTCCCTCAAGACCCTCCACCAACCTCCATTTCCAGCCCTGATTGCGCTTATAGAACAAGTGGCCAGCTAATCCAAGACTTAAAGCACAATAATTTGACTATTTTTACCCGTTTTGTCTGATGCTGTGTTTATTACTATGTAATTTCAGATTCAATCATTTGAATATGGTTGTTCCTCCTACATTTTGCAGTGTGTACTTAAAGGTAAATAAGCGATTTCCGAGAAACCGTTGAAAGTGGATCGGACCGAGCACCAAAACACGCTTGTAGCCAAAGAGCAGGAAGGGGCGTATACCAGAGTATGTGAGCGGAGTTGAGTGGGAGCGGAGCGAAGAGTGGAGCGGTGTGATTTTGAATGGAGTGCGGAGCGGATTTTTAAGCGTCGTGGTTTTCACTCGCTCCGAGAGCGCTCCACTACCGCTCCATCACGAGTACAATTCATGCCAATGGCCCATTATGGAACTAATTTTTTTGTAAGGATTCACACGTTAAACACATTTAGCTAGCAAAATTTGAAGGTTATGATGACGGCTATGGACATGAGTGGCTGCGGGAGGTTATATTTCTCAAGCTTACTGAATATGATCCGGCAACACGCACGGTCTCATGAAGGTGCGAATCTTTAGCACAAATTTTATTTATCGTGCCCTTTAAAATAATATGCACTAAACCCCTTGAGTAGGATTAGAGATGTGGAGTGCGTGCATATTACACACCATAAAGTGCATATCATATATACACACGAAAACTGCATATCATATGCACGCAAAAACTATTTTTGCCGTATAAATGGTACGAGAAATAAAATGTGTGCTATAGATAGCCTATGCTCTTTCATGAGATCGGGCTGCATCGGGTGAAAGCACATTTTAAACAGGTAACACTTATTCACACACGCAATCGCGCTCTCACTTATGTAATCTTACAGTGCTGTGACTGTGAGGCAAGTAGGCTACCTTATACGCTGAGTTTCGGTTCATTTATGAAAAGAGCTCCAGTTCACGCGCCGGCGCCTCCGTTTCGTGATTATATCGTCTGCTATATTTACTTCTTATTTATTAAATCCTGTTAGCTGTCTGTATTTGATTTCGAATGAGCAGAAATCTGTAAGAAATGTAGCGACCCGTAGATAAAATAATTGATGAAAACTTAGTTTTGTGCACTGAAAAAAGCAGCAATGATATTTAACTTTTAACGCTGATAACCATGTAATAAGCTTAGCATGTCATAGGAAAAGTTTGCACACTATCCAACAAACCACTAACAACATTGAAACTATTCTCCTACTATTGTATTTTTTGTTCATTTAATATGCCTATATATTATGAGCAGAACTTTTGCGAGATTTCAAAGCATACAAATACTTTATTCGCAATTTCCCCAGGGAGAGAAGACGGAGCGGTGTTTCTGATATTGTGGGAGCGGTAAATGGTGAACCCGGAGCGGAGTGATTATTAAATGATTGGAGCGCGGAGGGAAAATTGTTGCCGCTCCACTCCGCTCACATACACTGGCGTATACGCTCATTAGGGGGAGGTGCCTGTGTTGCATAGTGTGTTTATGAGTTTGGAGGCGGAGCTATGAAGAGAAGGGTGTAATCCTTTTGGGTAGGGGCGTGTTTGTTTTGGTGATTTCAAATATCAACAGCGTTTCTTAGAAATAGCTAACTGCACCTTTAACATCAATAAAAAATACAACTTTTATTCAAAGTTGTTACTGAAATTGAGCAAAGAATTCTATCAATCACTGATTTCTCTTTCCAAAATTCCTGTTATTATCAAAAAAGCTGTCTGCATTTCACAATGAATCTCTTATTATTTTATGAAATGTGCATTATTTTGTGAATGTGCATAACTTAGTCAATGAGCTCTAGCGTTTTGAGCGGTGTTGAGAGAACTTAAACCCCTCTGATTCGCCATTGCATTCATCCATTGAACAGACATGTTTGTTACTGGCTAAAATGCAAAAAAAAAAAAAACACGTTGCAAATAGAATTGACATTGTACAGAGCATGCACGTGAGCATTGGTTCTATCAGTACTGCAGAGAGGCTGGTATTGTTACATTGTTTAAATTTCAATATCAACTTGGTACCAAAGAACCGGCATTTTTTAAAACAGTAGTGATAGCATAGCTCAGATCATAAAGTCAGCATGAAACGGAAATTGCAAACTTCTTTTCTCGCCAATTGAAATCGGAGTGATTCGGCTTCTTGACTTCGAAAAAAAAGGTTCTTTTTTTAATATATATTCATTCTGATGTTTATTTATTGTATGAATGTTACTTTTTCCCTCATTTTTTATATATGATATTTTGTGTAGAGGCTCTTTAATGTTTTCCAGAAGGTGTTTGTACAATATAACTTATGTTTCTTAAAACAAAAAAACGGGAGTGTCAGGTTTAGTGTAGGTAGCAGAAGACGAGGACAGACGGTTCTGCAGTAAAGTTGATTTATTTACAAACTTAACTTTTCAAAACCAAAGGGAAAACATTCCAGGATTTCAAAAAACAGACAACCATACATTGACGACGACACAGGGCTTAAATGAACAGGGACTAATGGGATAATTAACAGAACACAGGTGAAGGGAATTACTAATTAAACAGACCAGGAAACACTAATAGGACTAAACCAAAATCACAAAGACAGGGGGAAACAAGATCACAAAACTGAACTAAACACACTGAAAACGTGACAGAACCTCCCCCTCCCCGAAACACGCGTCCTCGCGCTGTATAACATCCAAAGGGGTGGGAGGGTGTGCGCCCTGGAGGCTGACGAGGGTGTGGTGGTACAGGAACGGGAAGCCTCCAGGGCGGAGCTGGTAGCTCGGGGAACCGGCTAAGGGCGTGGCCATGACGGAGCAGGCTGTGGGCGTGGCCACGGCGGAGCAGGCTGTGGGCGTGGCCACGGTGGAGCAGGCTGTGGGCGTGGCCACGACGGAGCAGGCTGTGGGCGTGGCCACGACGGAGCAGGCTGTGGGCGTGGCCACGGCGGAGCAGGCTGTGGGCGTGGCCACGACGGAGCAGGCTGTGGGCGTGGCCACGACGGAGCAGGCTGTGGGCGTGGCCACGGCGGAGCAGGCTGTGGGCGTGGCAGAGGCGGAGCTGTCGGACCCTCGGGCGTCCAGGGCGGAGCTGTCGGACCCTCAGGCGTCCAGGGCGGTGAGGACCCTTCGGGCGACCGTGGTGGTGAGGACCCTACGGGCGGCCATGGCGGTGATCTTTTTTCAGGCCTCCGTGGGTCTTTGGCTGGCCACGGCGAAGGCGTATAGCCCCCCCCAAAAAAAAATTTCTTGGGGAGAAGGACAGGCTCAGGATCGGGAAAATACACCGGCTCAGGAACAGACACTGGCTCAGGAACAGACACCGGCTCAGGATCAGCAGCCACTAGAACAGTAACGACCACAAGGACTGACACAAACACAGAAACAAACATTGGCTCAGGAACAGACACCGGCTCAGGAACAGACACCGGCTCAGGATCAGCAGCCACTAGAAGAGTAACGGCCACAAGGACTGACACAAGCACAGGAACAGACATCAGCTCAGGAACAGACACCGGCTCTGGAACAGCAGACCCTGGTTCCGGCTCTGGAACAGCAGACCCTGGCTCCGGCTCTGGAACAGCAGACCCTGGCTCCGGCTCTGGAACAGCAGACCCTGGCTCCGGCTCTGGAACAGCAGACCCTGGCTCCGGCTCTGGAACAGCAGACCCTGGCTCCGGCTCTGGAACAGCAGACCCTGGCTCCGGCTCTGGAACAGCAGACCCTGGCTCCGGCTCTGGAACAGCAGACCCTGGCTCCGGCTCTGGAACAGCAGACCCTGGCTCCGGCTCTGGAACAGCAGACCCTGGCTCCGGCTCTGGAACAGCAGACCCTGGCTCCGGCTCAGGTGGGCAGACGATGGGCTCCGGCGCTGGCGAGCAGGCGATAGGCTCAGGCGCTGGCGGGCAGGCGATGGGCTCAGGCGCTGGCCTTACTGGAACGGGCTGGAGTGGGAGATCTTCCACCACGTAGTTTGATCCACACGCCCACAGCGTGTGATCCACGAATTCCAGGAAGGATAGATTGAGGTCCTTTACTAGAATTATCTGGGCAAGAGGGTCCTTCAATCCACCCCAGAAAGTCCTTGTCAGTGTCTCTTCCTCCAACGTCGCGTCATCATAGAGGTCTAGGTAAAGCCCTGCATACTCCTCGAGAGAGAGCTCATTCTGGAAGAGGATTGGTGTTTCCATGGGGCTCACCTTCTTGTTATTCTTTCTCCTTCTGCTCATTCTCGGTTTTTCTTTTCGGTAAATGGTTGATCGTTCTGTCAGGTTTAGTGTAGGTAGCAGAGGACGAGGATAGAAGGTTCTGCAGTATAGTTGATTTATTTACCAACTTAACGTTTCAAAACCAAAGGGAAAACATTCCAGGACTTCAAAAAAACACACAACCATACATGGACGACGACCAACAAACACTGAGGGAAAAACACAGGGCTTAAATGAACAGGGACTAATGGGATAATTAACAGAACACAGGTGAAGGGAATTACTAATTAAACAGAACAGGAAACACTAACAGGACTAAAGCAAAATCACAAAGACAGGGGGAAACAAGATCACAAAACTGAACTAAACACACTGAAAATGTGACAGGGAGAGAGAGAAATGTAGGGCATGACTTGATTTTGTCTATCTGGAATTGATTGGACGGTTGAATTGTTGTTTCCTAATTTCTTTGCGCACATGTCATCAGAGAAGAGATATCACTGTGAGGGGGAGGGATTGATTAAAAAAAAAATATATATATATACTGTATATATATATATATATATATATATATATATATATATGTGCAGGATTACAATATTACTGTCTCAGAAGTGTAATGCGTTACATTACTCCTGTATTACTTTTGAGTTCCTTTCACCAAAATAACTACAGAAGTAGAACTTAACATTCTAAAATTTGACGTTCTTCTTGTCCTTATCTCTGACAAACGTTAAGCAATGCGCATACATCCATCTCGCGAATGTACAGTCTTCTTCTGCCATCTTCACCCATTAGCTGCTTTCCCACTGGCCAGCGCGAGCACAGAGGCCGAAGTCATGACTAGCGGTACTCCTGTAAAACCCAAACCTTTACTGGACTATGTCACACAATACAAAGGTACACCAGCAAGAGGGAGATGAATGAAATAAATATACAAATATGTCAGAAGCTGCCATTTAATCTTTATTTACAACTTGGACACCACACGCGGCTATTGACTGACCACGAACAGGTAATAACATTTTTCATTCGTTAATGTCTCGCGGTCTTGATGTTTTTTTTTATTTTTTCTTTCTTTTTTTTCTTTACAATTAAATTTTGAGCTAAAAGTGTGTTGGAACGTAAGCGTTACTGAACATGTACCGAGTAAAATATTACTTCAAATTTAGTAATGCCTTACACTACTGCATTACAGCAAAAAGTAATAAGTAATAAGTTATTGGTTACTCCCAACTCTGATTACTAGGATATTAAAGTTTTTAGATCCCTTTGGGCAAAGATGATTAAATGTGTTTCTTCAAACAAACATCAACAAGCAACATTTATTTATTTATTACATTTTCATAACTTGAGAAGCCCAAAGCTAATCTTGCCAATTAATCTTACCTAATTAAACTGCAAAAAATGTTATTGAAATGTCACTTTTTCTGATTAATCTGATCTCTTCTGTTAAAAAGTAGAAGTTGATAATTAAACAACTCTTTTGTATCTTTTTCTGAGAAGTATGATTGAAGACCAGAGCAGAACACGTCACCCTGCATCCAAACGGTCATCACAGTAAAATGAAGTGCTTGTGTCGTTTATCTCTTTCATCCAGAGCGCTGGCAGCTGCAAAACACAAACATTTGGATCAACGTTAGTGCAAGGATACTGAAATACTCCCTCTCAATTTCTGAAAACAGCATGAAACAACATTCACAACCTGTTTAACTTCTGTAATCGTATGTATTTCTGATTAAAACAGACTATTCAGTGATTCCAATAATCAGGGATGTTAGGTTGTGATTATTATTATTATTAGGTTAATGTTATTATTATTAGTATTATTATTTTGTTCTTCCCTTACCTTCTTGTGCTACATTCAAGTCCACCTGAGAAGTTACTTCTTACGAATTTGGAAATCATAACTATCTTGTAATGTGCATGCATTTGTGTAGTTTTAGTAGGAAAAAAACAGACCTAGTGCAATTGCACATGTATATGTCTCTTTTTTAGGACTGATGCAAGAATAAAAGTGCAAACAATGTGTCTTAGATGTTTAACTGATGCTGTATGCTTAGTCACACAATCCTGTCATCTTATAGACCTTACTTTACTGCAGGCATTGCTATTCTTTATCAACGGTACACAAAATGCATATAAAAACAGTCAACATTCACAATTAAAACTTATTATGTCCCGTGCCAATTTGATTCTTGCCTTGAACTCGGAAAGACGGTGCTCAAAGAAAATCCCACTGGTAATTATGCCATGGCATTCATGTCTTGTAAATGCGATTATTCCGACATGACTTGAAAACAGCACTGCTGACATCAACACAAAAGAAAAGTAATCTCAGAGCCGGAGAAAGTTACTATGTTTCGGTGGAAGATTATGAAAAACTTTTTCTTGAGATTAATACACACTGATGAATCATGCAGAATAAGCAGGGCCATTTATTAGGGAAGTAAAAAGGTCAGTTTTGAGTCCATGTTGGCTTTAATATGTGTGTTTGTGCGGATATATAGGACCTATGAACTATTAAGCAGCTGATAAAATCTATGGCAGGCGTTAATAAGCACAGTGAGAAAACTCACACACACACACACACACACACACACACACACACACCCATCAATGAGATAACAGCATTCAGCAGACAATGAGAGTAAATGTTTACAGCCACTGTATGCAGCCTGAAGTCATTAGCGTGGAATGCACCAATACGACCCTAATTAGCATAGAGGTGTCAGGGGAACAGAGCGGCAACACAGAGTCAGAAATCATCCCCATCCACACACACACACACAGTACCTCTTCACCTCCTCTTAAGATTTTCAAAAAATAAATATCTACTGGAGGACAGAAGGGTACAGATAGAGTCATATTACAATTCTCTTAAATTGAATCTCTTGGATACTGCAATAATGCCTGTGGTCACTAATGTTACTGTAGTCAAAAATACTGTAGTCTAAACTATTAGCATCCATGTTTCTTATTTACAAACAGCTAAAGAATGATGGTGATCACCATTAACCAGGGTCCTTAACACAAAAATGTTGTGTCACGTGACAGAATCACAAAGCAGCCAATAAATTGAGCCATTAAAACTTTCCAACGGGAATGACAATTTACAGCATTATCCCATAGACAGTAAAAGAAATGGACACAGCGACCCCATTGATTTCAACGGAGAAGACTTGAAGCCCGATTATTGTACTTCCTGTCTGATGTCTGAGCTACTGCGCAGTCTCAAACTGAGCGTGACGACAGTCTGATTGTTGAAAATCTTCTAGTAGCTGTGACAAGACAAATCTGAATCACCTACTTCCTCAAAAGCGTTGTTGAAGTATTTTGTCCCGTTGCTTTCATGGACTCTCTATTTATGTGCTTCTACCTTGACTTTGTGCCTTCATGTCCCCCCGATTGCCTCATAGACAGTAAAAGATTGCCGCGAGCTTCTCCTCATGTCTATACGGTAATGTCTCTATTGTGCGACAGAAAGTCCCGTGGTTATGACGCAATCTTTAGCCTATTTATACAAAAACGGCTTCTACGGGGTCATAACGTAAGATACAAAGTAATGGAGCATTTTATACATCGTCGTGTTTCTTTAGAAATAAATAATCGACAAATTAAGCCTTTGGATTCCTCAGATGTAAACTTATTCGCTGTCAAAGTGACGCCAAAATGAATGGGAGTCAATGGGATGCTAACATCAGGTGAAGTTCTGCTACAATGGCGGCTCCCGCGAGGCTTCAACTTCCGGCTGATGGATTACCCCCTTGCATTATCCGGAATACAAATTCAATTTGTAATTTTGTATTCCAAAGTGAATTAAATAAAGAAATTAACGACAGTAATGCGCAAAACATACCCAAATCGCACACTTTTGGATTTGTGCTGAATGAGAGAGGCACAATCCCAAGTTGATTTGTATAGCATGATTTGTTTTGACCTGGTGTGCCTTATTTTCCAAAAATATGGTAATGTAGTGTTTTTTAAAAGATTCAGTCTCACAACCTCAAACCTCTGGCAAATCCAGTGACTAGTTTTTGGAAGTGTTCATTGCAGCGGCCTGGGAACTGGTGCAAACATGCACACTGACTCCCGGAAATCGATTGGAGCTGGCGATTTTTAACCATTTTTGTATGCAATGTGCATCGGCCATTCTGTGAACGGTCCGAGATTATTGTTCAACAACTGCAGTGCCGTAATACCGATTACTGAGCGGTTAATACAGATCACACACACAGAGCCCCTCGTGATGTGATGTTGAAATTAAAGCTGATTAGTGTTTGCACTGGCCCTACAGCACCGGCCCTCAGGATCCTCGGCCACATCTCTCTCCCGGTTCTGCCTGCGGTTCGATAAGACGGAGAGAAAATGAGCTTATCAAAAATAATGGATTGTCTAAAACAAAGTCAACATGGACAGCGATAGGACAGGATGTTCAGAGAGAGAACGAGGGCATAGGGTACTATACAGCTAGCGAATATCGGTTTTCCTCGCCCTAGCAAGGAGAAACTGATGAGATGCAAGAGGACAGACACACACGCACGCAATCAATGCAGCGAGCACGCTACGACCTGTGTGAGAGGAATATTAGCCGAGCAGGTTCAGCCTGCAGGCGCCCGTGTGCACGCGCTACAGCCATTAGAGTCCAAACAGAAGGAAATATGGGAGTGACACGCCAGGACACACTAAACAGAGTGTTAAAAAAAATCAAACATCCCTTCACGTGCACCTCGGCAGATGGTTGCAAACATTCAGTGGGATAGAACAAGCGTTCTCTGCGCTATGGCAGCCATCCACGTCTGGACCGAAACACAGCACGATGCCGTTCTCAGGGCAGGGCTGTGTAATGAATAATTAAAGAGCAGAGTTTGGCACCTTTCAGGAGAGAGAGGGAAGGTTGGGACGTCCTTTATACGGCCATGTGTGTACCAGAGGCAGCGGACACCAGCAGGTCAACCCTCATATTATACAGTACACCAGCCAGACACAGATGGACAAGAGAGAGAAAGACAGAGTGAGAGTGAGGTAAATGAGTGTTATACTGTAGTGGCAGATGGTTTGTACACACTTTCTATCCAAATAAAAATAACTTTGAATAATTTGCTAAACCCTTAACTGTACTGAGGAATTACAGACCTTTATTACCTAGTTCTGACATGAAACTCTAAATGGTGCAGGCTGATAAGTCTTTGACTCATTTGGTAGCGATCACATCATTATCTACATAGCTCAGCTGATTGGTTGCTGCGTCCAATGAGCTGCAGCTCAACATTAAAACAGTTACCGGGGTGTTGCTGTTAGCAGTATGCAGCGCGCTTTCAGAACGCATTTGGAATCAACGTCTAAGATAATTGATTGACGTTTTATTCCATATCTCTGTGCATGGTGAACGTGATTTCACCAAGTACCACATGTTCCTGGATCAACATCGTTGTTGATCCTGGATCAACTTCCCAATTAGCCAATCAGATTTGAGGGACAAGTTTACAGTTTATGTCAAGTTTAGGCTTAGAACCAGGGGGAAGTACTGACACATCAGTGTCATTCACCTTCCATTACCCTCTGATTTTAGGGAAAAGTTATGGGTAGGGCTTGGGTAAGGACTAAATTTTGGGACAGGGATGTTGATCCAGGATCAACAAAATATGTTGATCTAGGACCATGTCTTACTTGGCAAAATCACGGTGACCTTCTGGGCATATTGTGTGGTCGGGTTATTAATTCCTAAACAGACCAATCTTTACAAGTTTAAACTAGGTTCATGTTAGAACACTAGTGTTAAGCCGGTCGGCAAGGTAGCCAAGGCACACATAGATCCTAAAACATGCGGTCCCATGAAGAAAAAACAACAACAACAACAACAGCAATGTCTGTGAATGTATTGACAGTAGCAAGTCTCGGTACTCTTGCTCTGCAGCAGCAGCAGCGTAGCAGATCTATTCCACCAAGACCAAATACATTAGCATTGCCATATCCATTACCATGCCAATCTCTATTACCATACCAATCTCCTGAGAGTCGTCATGACAGAAATATAATTAAGCACAATAATATTTTTTTTAGCAAAGACCTACGTATCTAGAGGAACGATGCATCCAAAATCCCTACTTTATTAGAATGTGATATAGTACACCAACAGAGTAGTAACATAGACTGAACACGTAATACGCATGGTGTCACCGTTTACACAAATGCGCTGCTTTTTTTTGTTTGTTTACACAGAGACAATAACGGTATCATTTTCAAAAACGTGCATTTTGAAACCCGTTTTCAAAATTGTGCATTTTCAGTCCCCCAAAATGCCGTTGTCGTATAAATTAACAGCCAAACACATAAAAAGTGTTCTGTTTTTAGCTAAAACAGTGTCATGTAAACAGCACATAAAAATAATTATAAGAAAAAATACAATTAAACATAGCAAACATTTTTTATGACACACCAAATAGGACATCCTGTAAGGAATAAAAATCACAGATGAGATCTCGTTCAAGTCAAAATGCAATCCTCGATATTCAGAATGAAAAATATGTAGGAATTCATAATGTCTGCTAGAAAGCAGAGCACATTAAGACTTTATCTGAGTCCCCTGTTTTTCTGATTTTTCCACAGAGAAAAAGACCCTAGTAATCTAGTGTCTCCACTAAATTCCCAAGAGAGAACAAAACAGTGCTTTGATTTGCCAAGACGTTTGATTTGCGTTTGCGATCAAAAGTCACCGAAATACCAAATCTTTGCTCTATATTCTTACTATATGTGTTTTTAAGTCTCCATAATAATTTTAGTAGAAACATCTGAGACATGATTCTTAAAGAGATAGTCAAGTCACCTTCATAAGCTGTTTTTACAATACGGATGGTTGCAAAGCAGCTTTAAATTGATAATAGGAAATTAAGCAGCTCTAGAAAAAAGTCATTGTCTAGCTTAAATTTTTAAGTGATTCATTTCCGTTGGAAAAATCATTAGTTATTAACTTAGGGGCCACTTACACAACACAGTTTTCAACTGACAACAGAAAACATTTAATGTGTTCTGGGTGTTCAATAGTTCACCCAATAAGTTCACTCACCCTCATGATGTTCCAAACCTGTATGATCTTCTTTCTTCTGTGGAACATAAACGATACCTTGAAGAATTTTGGTAACTAATCAGTTTCGGTGACAATTGACTTGCATTGTATGGACAAATGTTTAGCAAAAGAATATAATACAGGTTTGGACTTTTGAAAAACATGAGGGTGAGTAAATGATGACAGAATTTTCATTTTTGGGTGGACAATTAGCACGTACCTCTAAAAGCATTACTGAGAACTCAATTAATTCTTTCTTAAGCTATGAAAGGGTCTCTGAGCAATACAATTTTCCTCAGAGAATGACAATTTACCGCAGTAAGAATTTATAAGCCTTTACTGAAGTTATAGCCCTGAGGAATTACAAGCTTTTATGTTAGCAAAGACTTCTGATAAAGTCAAAATATATTTATTTCCTTTCATTTACTGCTCTCAACGGGGTCCAAGCATGTCTTTTGATCTGATGGTGTATAGTTGGCGCATAGGTATAACTAGACCTATATTACATTTGTAGCATTTGAAAATGAAAAACAAACAAGACAAAAAGGTCAAAGATAATGCTTGTGGATTTATTTGGCTTGAGATTATTTTGGCACATTACTGAGAGTCAAGTATTTCTGTTTAAGTCAAATGAAAGTATCAAAGCTGACGCTCCTAACCAGAGAGTTATATTCAGGTCAAAGACAAGCAAACGCTGGGTCGGGTTCCCTCCCACTCTCTTGCTGTTTCCGAACCAGGGCCTCCTCATTGTGTTTGAGAGGCATTTGATGCGTATTAACATACAAAACACAAAATCATGGGAAGGGGTTATTGGGGCGGTCAGAGAAACTTTCGGAAGTTGTAAAGCTCCTTCAGAACCTTCACAAAACAACGTTTTCCCCCTCTAAATTCGGCACCCAGGGCTCGTCTTTCTGCTTGTGACCCCAAGGCTGATCCCAGAGCAGGGCTGAAAGAACGCATTGAGTGGGTGAGGGGCCCTGAGCGTCCATCTCAGGATCAGGCTGACAGGGTCAGAAGTAAAAGTGCCCCCTCTCCTCGCCACGCTAGACGTAGCGCTAAACAAGTTACACAAAAGCTGGGACAGACAATACCGAACCACTCCTATGGACTTCCTACATCTTGGTTGTGATCGGGATTGAAAGGAATAAGGCACATTGTGAAATCTGTTGCCTTGAAAAAGCCAACATTGAATTTAAACTTGAAATTATTCTTATTTTTCAAAGATACAATTTCTTACTCTAACTCCTCCTAGAGCTTAAAAGCTATGTGTCAGACCTTCAGGCTGCTATATTTTCGAAATGATCGTGATTACGGTTCTCCTAAAACGGAACCTAAAAATTGGCTCATTCGGTATTCCCAAAATGGGCAGAAAATGTTCAAACTCCAACTGTCATAAATTAAAACCCTTTCTCACACCCTAGCAACCACCCAAAACACCCTAGCAACCTGTTTGTCTGATAGACTGCATAGCCTTAAAACCTTTTTTAAATCTATTTAGATCTACTTCAAACATTCATTGCAGGTTTTCTCGAGCCAACACCAAAGTTTGTCTTGACAAACTTTTTTTTCTCTTTTTCAATTTAAGACTTCTAAAGACCAAATGAAATAAAAATGGATATTTTGTGGCTCTCCATCTAAATGCTAGTCTGTATGATGGTTGCATTTAAAACTTGAAAATGAACAACACTATTGCGGATTCATCCTTTCTGCTGGAGAATATATTTTTAACCCAATATAATAGTCTTTCGAGTGGAAACATCCATTCCCCAATAAACTAGAAATACCACCCCGCCTCTGACGTCATGGCGATGAAGTAAACTGAAGTCTGATTAATGGGGTCTTTAAAAGTGTCTTGTCATTTATGGTATATACATAAAGCCAGGTTACTTTCAGATGGAATATTCTTATGCAGAAACTTGCAGCCTAAACTCTACAAATGCTAATAGCAAAACTTGTGTAACCCTGGCATTGACGTTTGTTCATTCATTTACAGGTACTCTGAGAGTGTTTGCCTGCAGTTTCGGTGAGTACTGATCTATAGATCTTTTTTTCTGTGCAGATTCATAAGTGCCACAATATGCCTCTAACGTCTCATCAAACGCGCTAAGCGTTCCAATCGCGTCAAAACTCAACAGGAGCCCACACAGTTTCTCCCTGTAGTGCTGGCCTGCTTTCAGAGCCAAACCATCCTCATTCAAGTCCGCTCCCACTTCCTCTCTCTCCCCGAACAGCAGAAATCCCTTTTTGTCTTTGGCTCAAAGTGGACTCTAATCCGTTTATTAGCCTGAAAGCTACTGGGACGTGAAGACAAACCACATGATTCCTCTGCCCTGCTCCTCTCTCCGTCCCCCCCTCGGGAGGAGAGCCTCGCCTCATACTAACAGCTAGCATGATTTATACTTCTGTCGGCTCCTGGTATCTCCCCTAACACCTCGTAATGTGTCCCTGTTGCTGTGCCGCCCTGGCCAAGCTAAATGGCTAAACGACTGACAGTGAAACAGCACTGCTGGGTCAGACAAGGCAAAACCCGTCATGTCCTCTACTCTTCTAATTAACAACCATTAATTACCAACACACACATACACGCTTGTACAGCCAATGGCTCAAACACACATTATTTCACATTATCTACAGCAAGGGCATAGCAACAATCACTTTAAAGACCCCATGAAATAGTTTTCTATTTAAACAGAAAGTTTGGGCATATTGCACGTCACAGACACAAACACGCTTTGCTACTTGTGTCTTGCTTTCTGGACATTATCATAAAGGAAGTCAGAACATCTTGCAATGTTGAGTTGACAGATTTCACAGAAAGTTGTGCAATGTATGATGGGTTAGGACTGTTTAGCTTCATTTGTCATGAATTTCTAGCAGCGAGGCATGTTTCTGCATGAGTTTGTTGTGTTTGGAATAACCTAAAAATCTGGTAGTTTGTGATCTTAGTGAATGATTGACCAGTTTTTCCTCTGTAACCATTTACAAATGTATGATGCCTATTTTTTTTTTTTTCAAATCATTTTAAAACATAAAAAGTTTTTTAAAGTCTTGTAGTGCATGTTTTGTTCATCATTTAACATTTTCACAAATAAACACTTTTTATTCATTTTGAAGCCTAAATACAGCCTATTAGAATTTGAATTAGAATAATTTGCAAGAGCATGATTATAAACATAACAGGGCTGTGAAAGAGGACTATTGAGTAGATGAATTTACCAGGGGTGCATTTCCCAAAGCCAACTATGGTCGCAAGTTCCGTCGTTACCGATAGAGTTCAATGGAAATTGCGATCATATTTGGCCAACGATGCTTTTGGGAAACGCACCCCTGTTCGACTTTATAACGTTTAATGTTCCTGACAACCTCTTCAGTTGTAGCCACTTGTTAGCAACCACATTTTTCAAAACAAGTTAAAAAAAAACAAAAAAAAAACAAATAAATTCATTAGGATTCGTAAAGGTGGTTTGCCTGATGTATTTTGTGTTGTAGAATAAAACACATCTTGAGCTTGTGTTAATTACAGACCTTATTTCAGACATTTACCCAAAACCCCATTCAAGAAACCCATTGACTCCAGGACGATGAAATCAAAAGTGCTAAACTCATTTCTGGGTTTTGGCCTACAAAAAGATGTCATCCCTGCAGCGCTTACTTACAAAATAACTGCCCTGGGAATTTTCCAAGATGGCGACCAAATTGGCTGATTGACTTTAATGTGACTTTGACTGAACAAGCACACTTGCGGTCACAGCCTTTCAGCAAACCAGTTGCAAAGAATGTTAGCGGTGGAAAATGTTACGTCACCTAATTAATATTCATAAGCCAAGCTGATAAGATTTATGAGTCCCCTTTTTCAATTCGTTCCTACAGCCAAGATCTGCAGCCTCTCTCTCTCTCTCTCTCTCTCTCTCTCTCTCTCTCTCTCTCTCTCTCTCTCTCTCTCTCTCTCTCTCTCTCTCTCTCTCTCTCTCTCTCTCTCTCTCTCTCTCTCTCTCTCTCTCTCTCTCTCTCTCTCTCTCTCTCTCTCTCTCTCTCTCTCTCTCTCTCTCTCTCTCTCTCTCTCTCTCTCTCTCTCTCTCTGGATGCTCCAGGGTGCACATTCTGAGATATGTGAGCCAAAATAATACAGCACTCACTGTAAATATTTACTATTATATATTAGACAGTCTGGCCCGTGTCCTCCAGCCCAACATTAATCATCATTCATCTATCAAATTGTGTTATGACTGAATGATCAATACTGACACAGGTGCCAGATCTTATTTACCACAGAAAGAGAGAGAGAGAGAGCGATATTGAGAGAGATGGGGAGGGAGGGAGAAATAAAGGACCTCCTTTGTTCAGACAGGAGCACAAAATGTCGGCTTGCTAAAGTCTCTGACTACTGTAATATTTATTCTGATAGGAGTGACCAGACAGGGATTCTTCATCAAAGAAACCAGTTGTTCGAGCGGGAACAAATGAAAAGATCTCTTCACTTTCCTTTGATATCCAACTTCAATTGTTGGAGAAAAAAAATCATATAACACAGTTTTTTTTTCTATCTACCTGTAAAGCTTTCATAAAAATTATTCTGTCATGGCTGGGTTGCAGAACTAGGAGAAATCTAAATCTAAATGCTACAGTTTTATTCATAGAACTCAAGAGGAAGCAAAACACTCAACAGCAAACTCGAGGCAGGAACAGAACAACCCAGCACAATGAAACAATAATGGACAAATGAAGTGAACACAACACAGAGTTTAAATAGACCAAACTAATTAATTAACGAAATGAACATCAGCTGTGACAGATAATAAAGCAATGTAAAACCATGGAAACTGTAACAGAAACACAGAAAACTGAACTAAACGTGCCAAACCCACCCGCAAACAGAAACAAACAGAAGATCCCTAACATATAAAAGCATCTTCACTTACGGCATATTTACTCATGGCCAGCGCTGCGTAATATATGTTTGTTGGAAAACGAATAAATCAATTCAAGAAGAAAACCCCACATGAGGCACAGCTACTGATCTCCACACACATATTAGCTAATGTGTAAAATACATGTGCACAAATAGGTGAATCACAATTACCCGTATGACACCTCAATAGCATCATGAACACAAGTACATTGTACCTAAAATTAATTACTTTATTCATTCATTCATTCAGATGTAAGTATATAGTAGTTAAAGACACCTAATATAAAGTGTGACCACATTGATACATTTTGCTTAAAGAAAATACATTTTAAATTTGAGGACAATTAAGCATATTTCCTGCCAAATTCATATTACTGCAATGCTAATAATAATAATAATAATAATAGACTTTTTATTACTTATAATTACAGTTTTTATGTGCGTACAGATGATTTCCATTACTATTTTACAGAAGATTAATTATTTTTACAGAAGATTAAATATTCATACAGAATTGATTTGCATTATATTACAAAATTGTAAGTGAAAATATACTTTATTGTCATTAAAATTATGCTACGTTTACAAAAAAAAAAAATAACATTGAAAAATATTAGACATTATTCAAATATATTAAAAAAAAATCTTTGATTTTGGGGCAAGATGCAACATTTCTTTCTGAGATTTACATGCATTATGCAAAGGTAAATCTCTCCACACAATACACCCAAGACCTGACACTTGTCTAAGGCGATATAATAAGTACTATCAACGTACATCCACTAAACACATCCTCTCTCTCTCTCTAACACATCAATTCATAGAATCACTCACAGTAATAACAGCTTTGAATAACTGCAGTCAGGGAAGTGAATGAATGAGTGACAGATATTTTTCATGGCTAATGTTCAGTAAAGCTTCACCATAATAAAAGGCTTAAGACGAGCATTTTTAAAAGTAACCAAGTAACACGTCTGTCTCCAGGAAAACAATTAGTGTTTACTTAGGATTTAACAATAGGATTAAGTCTAAAATAGATCAAGCAGCTGTCTTGCGTCCAGCAGACTTTTATGATGGGTTTGAGACTTGAAGTCATGAGGGACTTGTAGAGAAGGCAGAATTTCTAGCTGTTGTCAAACACTAATATGAGATTGTGTCTGGTGCAAATCTTTTATCTTAACATAAACGTTTCATTCAAGGTGACCTACAATATCCCATTTCATAGTCCCACTGAACCATTGCACTGATAAACATATTTTATAGAATGTCCAGTTCTCTTCTTTCATAATGGGGACTTGCAAGCAAAAAAGCACCATAAAAGATATAAAATGCTCCACATGACTCATGCGCTCTATATATAAGTATTTTAAAGCCATAGCTTTGTGTGAGGAAGAGAATGAAATCTAAGTTATCCAATGAGAAATTTGCCCCTCATCCCTGAGCTGTAGATTTGAAATATCATTCATTTCAGAAATGGAACATCAAGCATTCATTTCAAATGTGGATAATTTACAGTGAATAATGAGTGTGCTAAATGCGCATGAAAAATAAGGGGATACATGTATGGTCATTTTAATAAGAATTAAATATTAATTATTATTATTGATATCCATAATTTTTTCCCCCTCAAGGTCACCTTGACTTATTATTGATTTTGAACCATTAAGCTTCTACCATCACAACAGTTAAACACTATGATCACAAAGGGAAAGCTCAAAAATCCAACAAGCAGCACACACATCTGCATATATACAGTATACAAAAAAAACTGGCTATTAAACCTTAACATAATATAAGTGATGTTATATAAGGACAACAGACGACTAAAAATAAAGGCTCTTTCGCCCTGACCTCTTATATAAAGTAAGGCGGTGAAAAATCCAAGAGATAATAGAGGGCTCAAAAATTAAAACATTTATGCAACTACTTGATGTGTGTAAATCCGTAAACTCTTCAACTGTTGCCCTAAAGTAGGCCGTTAGTTCCCTTTCGCTGACTCGGTGAGGATCGAAACAACATCACTGCATATTTTTAACCAACAATGCCTCCTCTCTGGTTCAGGACTTCATGAGTAAAGCCAAGCAGGAAAACAATGGTGTGTGAAAACCTACTTCTCTCTCCCTCTCTCCCTCTCTCTCTCTCACAAGTGTGTGATTATTACCTTTCTCTGTTTGCAGGATAATTCCCCTTTTTGGCCCTGCGCTCTGCCGGGCCCCGTTACTCCAAACAAACAGAGCTCTGGAGGGCTTCAAGCTAATGTAGAAACACCATCCTCCAGCTCTCAAACCGCATGTTAATGCTTGCATCTGCCACTTGACGGGCTCAGCCACTGCAAACTGCCCCGGTAGAGCCGCAGCTCTCTCCTTATTAGCAGGCCTGACAGCACACCGTAGACAGAGCGGAGGGGATTAGACTGGACTCCAGAGACGAAAGACAGAAGCGCTCAGTATCACCGCTCGTACATGTGTACAGAACAACTCTCGTGGGTTTTAAAGAAGGATATGAGGAGTGCCAGACTGGCTGTGACTTAGACTCAGCCTGAGAGATAAAGAGACAGAGATGCCTTTACAGAAATGTTTGGGGTTTGACAATATTTGTGGCATAATGGCACTTGCTTCAGAAAATGTCAAGTGGTTCATTGGAAAAACGTACCTGTGGCAACATTTTTGCAAAACGTGAAGTACGTACCAATAGGTACATATCACTGCAGTTTCCAACAGAAATGAACCCTAGAGGCAGTAAAACAGCAAGCACTTTTAATCGTTTGCACACACAGGGGGAGATTATGTTATGACCTCAAAATACTTTTTACTTTAGTGTATGATTTGTAAACGAATATGTTTTGGAGTTTTCATCACTTAACCAGCTCCATATGTTTGGTTTTACTGATATACTAAGCTTACTTGGTCAGCTGGTGCAGAATTGTAATTGTGATGCGAAGAGCTCGGGTACGAATCCTGTGAAAAACGAGTTACAATAAAAGAGTTCAAAAACAAGCTAACATAGCATGGTTCTGATTGCGTTTTTATGTCACATTCGCTTTTGTTAACACTATCGGGTAGGTTTAGGGTTTAGTGTATGTTTTATCTTTAAATGGAACATTGAGCTTTTAGCGCCACTCACTGGACATTTCACTTTACAACTGTCACGAAATGTCCACGACGCAACGTATTTTGCGTTTTGCTAAAATGTTGCCATACAGGTACGTTTTTCTGATCAGCCTGAGCTGGAAAATGTTAACCTCGTCCATGATTTTTTTTTTTAAGTTGAATACAGTAAGCAATCAGGCCACACTGTAAGTGAGATGATATATCATTGTGAATCAGAAGTTGCAATGTTTGTATAGGAATGTGGTTATGTCAATTATATTATAAAATTTCAATAAGAAAATAGTGGTGTGCCAGATCACTGTAGCTATCTCAGTTTAAACGGCAGCACGGAGCACAAGTAAACCAATCATCACTTACTCTTTATTACTAGTTATAGCATGAAAAATTATCAATGATCAAAGCAAGCAAAGCAAAGATGAAATACAACTTGCTGAAATGTATCATATGACATCAATGAAACAGCTTTATTTTACCCAGTGGTGGACAAAGAATTTTTACTTCGTTACTTAAATACATTTACCAAGTATTTGTACTTTATCAGAATATTTTTATTTTGAAAAATACATTCCAAAGCATAATTCATTTTATTTACTCTATTACATTTCATTAAAAACACACACACACACACAAAAAAAACGTTTTGTTCCTCTTTATTTTGAACGGAAGAAATCGACCTTGAAAATATGTCAGCTATGTCTGATTCATGAATAAGCTGATTTTTTTTCTTTTTAATGACCATGTTAAATCTATTCGTAAATCGCATTGAATGATTCATTCATGAGTTGGCCTGATCCAATCTCAGCTGTTTTCAAGTCAACAACTCATTGATTCAATGATCTTCAGGAGTCTTCAGTTAACTTCATTGATTTCGTTGAATTGTTCTGACTCAGTGTGGCAAGAAGCGCAAGATCCTTAAGTGTGCGCACAACTCGTGGCGTGAAAACTAAGTTACCAATATTAATATTTAGTATTGATTATGGTAAATGAAAATCCTTTTTAAGTAATGACTGTCAGTTGTTTGTAAACTAAATCTGCTGTAAAAGGCAAGTTGTTTAAGCCCAATTGTGTGATGTCCTTCTATACGGGGTTGGCTACACAAGTAAAAAAAAAAAAAAAACAACAACATAAAAATAATGGATACTTTTTCAGTCAGTTTAATTGTTTGTGAAATTTACTTGCAATTTCTGAGAGAAAATAGTTTCTACACTTATTTTTCAGTCTACGTTTACTGTAAGCTGTTGCAATTTTGGGTGCCACTTTATATTAAGTCTTTACCTCTGTACTAACATTTAAATTTTGACATGAAATTATTTGATACACTGCATTTATTGTGTACATACATTTTTTTACATTATACTTATATTTAAAAAAAACACCTGCATGTTATAACAGCTGCAATTAATTTCTGTAATTACATCTATAATTACACTGTTGAGCCTTCCTTTACACCTTAACCCACCAAACCTGTCCTAACCTAACCGTATCCCACCTCAAATGCAGCAAATGTGTTTTGAATAAAACATGAACACAAGAAATACATTGCACCTAACTATTACTATTATTATTAATGATGTAAGTAGATCAAAGTACATCAGTAGTTAAAGACACCTAATATAAAGTGACCCTATATTGTGTATTTAACACGCCTGAAAAGCAACATTGACAAAAACAACATCCAGGACCAGAAGTGTATAATAAACTTAAAATTGCATACTGTTTTCAAAGCATAGCTATACAAGAATTAAACATTATGTTACACATCTTGTCTGTGCAAAAAAATGTATTCAATATTTAAATTCATGTCATGACCATATAAAGCCAGTAAACCCAGTAATTGTCATTACATTATGCACAAAGACATGAGATCCTGCATTGAGAAATATCACAGAGAGATAAATGCTGCACATTTATGCTTTTAAACCCCTAAAAAGCTGGGACTGTTGACTTTTATTATAAGCGCCTTACTGCAACTATGAATTTTGTTTCCCTTTTTTATTTTAAAGGAAAAAAAAAATATTCTGTGGTAATTGACATTATGCCGTAAATGTTGTCGATAGAGCTTAACCTGTATTGAACCTTGCACATTACTTTAAAGGCTGGATTATGTCCAGTGAGTTGATACTGGACACAAAGCTGAAGGTCATTGCTGAGAACTACTCACACACACAGTTTTGATGTCGCTGTGCGGGAGCACTCTGACTTTGCGATAACAGAGAACCCATGATTTACCTCAAGGAGCTGACAGCTCTACCCAGAGAGACAATGCGCACATGTACAGACCCGTCCGCAGGAGGCGTGTGGTGGGACGAGAGGGTGGAGTGTCTGTCTTTGCTGACTCCATCTGTTCAGTGTTAAGGCTGACACAGGCATATGCAGGCAGACTGAACCAGAATGAGACTTCACATAGTAAAAACCGCTTCATCACGCTGTGTGTCATGAGTCACTCTTCCTCTAGATCAGGAATTGAGGTAAAACACAGGGAACTTCCCAAAAAAACACACCCATGCTCTCAATCCTTAAATAAAGGGACACTAAGTAACTTTTTAGTTAATTTATAATCTAAAATCAATATTTTTATTCATAAATATGTCCTCAATGGTGCACAAATACCTCTGCCAATTATCTGATTTATCCTCGTAAACAAAGAATTTATTATATTTATATACATGGGACGGGTAAGTCCACGGAGGCTTCCATGTAGTTCCGCCATCTTGAAAAACTATAATAGCAGAGAGGGACAAAAAGTACTAGGCCAACGCGTTTCCACAACACGTTTTCATTCAGAGCCGGCGTGACGTGACTGAACGCAGCAGAAGCGGAGGAGCAGAGCAGTGAGAGGCGCTTGTCACTGCCCCGGCAAGTTTAAAAGGCTGCATTGCAAATCCTCGTCGCCAGAAAAGTCCAAAATAGATCGTAAAAGGAAACGTGACCGGAGATTACAAAAAACACAAGTTAATGTCGGGATAGCTTTTTCCAGGTGGATAGAGCTAATGCAGGAGAAAGATTTCAAAAGAGACGCTGAAGTCCTGCTTTCTTCTCGACAGGCAAGTCAGTGTTACAGTCTTAATTACAAGTTTTTTTCATTGTTTGCTTGTGTACTTTATTTTATAGACAGATGAACATGTATAGTTAAAAGTTGATGATGATATATAACAATGCACGTAGGCTACTTCAGAAAATATAACGAATAAAGAAGGCATAACTACTAATTACAATAGTTCATGTTTTTGACACTCATTATTTCATACTGTAACATTCATTTGTTCGTTGTGTCAATTTGAAGTTTGTTTGAAATAAAAAACCTGTTCACCCGAAGGAAAACTCGACGAAGTGCTATTAGAAGACATCCTGTCATAGCTTTTTGGTACATAACGGCTACCGTAGATGCAACACGCATTTGAAAACGCGAGGCGCTGGAGAGCACAATTCGTTTGAATGCAAAATACAATTTCACCGCTAGATGGGAGTAATTCTTACTTAGTGTCCCTTTAAATAACGTGAGAGAACCCTTTCTTCCCCGGAAGATACGTTGCCCTAAAACCTTTTTTTTGTTTGTTTTTTTGTTAAAGTGTTCTTTTTGAGTCTCAGTGCAATGCCTGCTTCATCTCTGGAGTCATAAGATTGGATCTTCTCCATCTGTACAGGTGATCAATATGTAGTGGGCGAGAGAGAGAGAGAGAGAGATAGAGAGAGAGAGAGAGAGAGAGAGAGAGAGAGAGAGAGAGAGAGAGTCTCTCACAGGAGCTCAGGAGAATATGTGGTATGAACTTTACCAAAGACAAACAAAGCCAAGAGAAAAGGTTCATTTTGGGTTTTATTGACATTAGGATTGACATTGACAATCAGGAGCGGGCAAAAGTTGGACTGCTAATGAGCATGTTCAACATGAAGTTCAAATCCCAGACGGGTGATTCATGAACAGGCAAAATACTGTGCTCCTGTATCATCACTGGGTCATTCACCACATGATTACCCCAGGAAGAGCTGTACAAGTCTTCCTACTGTTAGCCTCGTTGGGAAAGATAGTCTGATAAATGACTAATATCTGTATCAGCCATTGTACAGTCAGATAATAATGTATGTCAAACATGCTATTGCTTTCATCTGAAAACATCCTATAGCTTTTGCTCTTCATAGGCTATGTTCCAAAAGCAACTGACTTTTAAAGCAGCATCATAAAATGTAACCACATAAGTAATTGATTTGGGCAACAGTTCAGCAAGCCACACAAACACTGCTTCTCATGCAAACCCACAGTCATGACTCACAATTCATTCTTAGCATGTTGCTAAGCTAATGCTCCAGTAAGCAGAACACACAAATATTTGTTAAAATATATATATTTTTTTTTCATTACATTCAACTACTTTTCTTTTTACTTCTGTAATGTACATGTCTAAGATCCAGATTGCATCCAGACTACAGCTGCCCAATTCTGGATGAATTGAGAATGACAATGTTTGTTTTGTTTTGCTTCAAATAGAGATCATAATTCTCCCATGATTCTGAACAGACAACTAATGCCGGGGACAAACTCAACGACTAGCTGGAACAAGTGTGTTCAGTTCAGTCTTAGAATGTTTCCAATGACTGTAACAGATTTTAAACACCGACTGAACGCAACTGTCTCTGACTCGGCGCGTTTGGGCATGATCAGTCGCAAGTATCAAATTACATTCATAATCGGCATTCACGTGACGCATTCTTCAGTGATTTTTCCTTATTTATAAGGATTTCCGTATTTTTCGACCTGGGAGCGACGTGAGCTGCTGAAACTGCTGCAAACAATTATCAAACAAATGACAGATTCTGCGTTTTCTAACACATTTATTTCATGCATGGCATGCGCGAGCTCTGGGCTCCATCTAGTATATCCTAGTATCTCAATATGATCACTGGTCAAGCGCCAAGCTCGTGATCCGTGATCTGGTCTGGATGGTACGTTTTTCCTTCTTTTTTGTCTTTACCCTATCCCGTAAGTCGTCTCCATTTTTTCTCGATCTTTGTGACTTCGCACCCTTGATTTCCATTGTCTTTGTCAGCGTATTATGGAGAGTATTTATAAGCGATGCTGATGCATCACTATATGTGTTCTCTGAAATTGGCTCGAAATATCAAACATGTTTTGATGTCCTCAGACTGGATGGAATCAAAATCTTTAGCTAAAAAATCGGAGTCTGTGCCCATCATACACTACGTAAATTTCTGTGAATTCTGTCAACTCTGAACGGGCATAATCTGCAGACTGGTGCAAACATTTAGCGACTACTGCCGACTCACCCAGAGCTCAAATCTGGGCAAAAATCTGAGCAAAAGCATTTTTAACAGTCGCTTGTTGCACCTAGTGGCGTAACAATACAATTGTTATTTGAAGCGGCAAGTTACTTTGAAAAGGTGTTGTAATTGCTCTATTTCAGTTATCATTATAATATTTGTAACAGAAATAACAATACAGTGTGGTTAAAAAGACTGTTTGTGAAGCTGTTTCACACCTAAATATGCAGTGCGAACACAGATTTGAATGTCCCACAGTATGATTTTTTCGCAAGTGTAATAGGCACAGGCGAATCGTTGTCGTTTAGGAATAAATGGGTGGGTGTTTAAATCGAGATTGCGATCTTTTAACGATTAATCGTGCAGCTCTTATCCAGACCTGAATAAGAGTTTGCTAAAACAATGCCTATAGATATCTGCCTGTTGGGTAGGATCAAGCTGCCTATAGGGAAGCAGCTCACCACGCTTTGGAATAGATAATATAGCCATATGGTAATGGCTTTGAATTCCCATTTTTGCTCTTTTAAGCACTAGGGCGTATGAGTGAGGCTGCGTTTATTTCAAAGGGAACATAAATTTCTAGTCTTTTGATGCATTAATGTTTGAACTTGCATTAATTCTGGAGTCATTACAGGTTAAACCAGCATACAACTGTTTCTAGCTTCAGGTCTATTCACCTAGCAACCAGATGTCCCTGGCAAAGAGAAGTCCTTTATGTGTTACACTCTGACCTCTTACAAAACAAAACATATTTAACCCTCACCTCCTACACACACACACAGAAAGCAGGACGGTTCTGCTGCTGAGGGGAGGAAACGCTATATTGAACAAATACGGTTGTGTGAATGCTACCGGGGCACATTCTCATACAGAGCCATGTGAGTGCCAGCAGGCCAGTGTTCGGAGACAGGAGAGGAGGGGGGGCTGGGATCTTTGCAAACAGTCCATAAAGAGACCCTGCCACCCTCCCGTTCACATGCTAATGAGAGCCACTTTGTGTGGGGGTTAAAAAACTCTCAGGGGTCCGAACAACGTCGATTTAAACCCACAATAGAGCCTCAATTCTCTCGAGAAAAACCCACAATGCTCTCTCTCTGTCTCTCTCGCGCTGATAAAGAGATCAGTATGGATGTGTGGGTGTCAGGGTGCATTAGGCACTGACAGAGTGTGATGTACAGAGATCATAATTCACTCACACACACATTTCCTGAAACTGGTATTGATCAGGTGTCCTGAAAAGCAGGCCCCCTCCTTTTTTTGGCATTTTCTGTGCTGTTTTTTTTGGGGGGGGGCTAAATTGTTGAGAATGGTTTTAAATGTGGTAAAATGGAGCTAAGTGTACTGCGATCTTATTTATACCTGAATACGTACTCAAATTAACCAAAATACTTTATGAAATATAGATTTTGAAACCCCAAAATATGATGATTGCCTTGTGATGGGCTGACTTCCTAAAATATAAAGGCAGCTATATATTTTCTTATATACAGACCCATTTATATTATGTGAGATTTTTTTACTTAAGATTCCAAAAATTGAATGATTAACTTTTATGTTGTCACAATTTACTAAAAACAAAACAAATGATAAAAAGTATACCTGAAAAAAAAACCTTTTTACACTACTAATTTTAGCTCAGTTCAAATTAACTTGCATAGCATTTTACAGTAATATTATTCAAAATCTACAAACAACGTGTCAAAATATTTGTTTGATTAATTGATATTTTTTTGATGAATTAATCAGCATTTTATGCTATTCAATCAAAATATTTAATTAATTGACATTTTAATTCAAACATATACGTAAACTATTATATTTATGCAAACTAATTACTTTTGTGTTACCAAAGCAGCACTAGATATGCCACAAACAATGGAAAATAGTGTGTAAAATACAGAATATGCTAAATAAAAATAACAAAGAATAACAAAAAAAAACTGAATAAGAAATATTACTATAATAATATGAGTGAAGAAACATCGAAAAGATGGAACAATAGTAATAGTGAGCATAAGATTTGACAGATTGTGCTGGCACACAGCAGTCCCTCTTCTCTTCGTAGGTTAAGGAGTTTTTATTGTTGTTAGATTTGAGGTCTGTCTGTTAAGTTTTGTTGAAGGACTTTTCAGAGACCTCTTTAAACTGTTGGCATTCAGTCAAGAATGTCTCTCAGACTAACAGATACACCTGCTGCTCTTTCAGATTATGTTAAACTCCGTGTAAGAGGTAGAAAGTAGAAGTCAGGATACAGAGGTCACATTTGAATTTTTTTCATTTTATCCAGAGCAACTTACAAGGATACAACACAGCGATTCACCCTAAGGAGGCAATAGCACGAGATGTGCTAACAATACAATGTTTCAAAGCTTAGTCAGAATGCAAGTTCAAGTTCACCTCCATATCTAATTTTTTTCTCCTAAACCCAATATAATAACTATTTCATGAGGTGGAGAGTTCGTACAATTTAATGCATACGAAAACATAGGATTTTTAGAAACATACTAAGCCTGAAAATACACTCCTAAATCGTACCTCAGTAAGGCTAAAGCAGATTGTATAAAGATGTACAAATGAATGGCAACCAATTTGCCTATATATGAAATAGTTACAAATCACCATAAGTGTGTTTTGTGAAGTCTTGAGCTTCACAGATTGTTCACATGAGAAAAAAATCCTAGGAATCTCATATGTGTCTCCTTTAGTAGTTCAAATGAGATTTGTTAAAAAAAAATGTGTCTGATACCAAACTCTGCAATCAAAATTCACAATGTCACGGGAATATTTATTACTGAATGATCTGTCCTATGCTGTCCACATTCATTGCATCGCTACAACCCTGTGGTTTAAATGGTTGCTAGGTGGTTTCTAGGATACTCTAGGATGTTTCTATGTTGCAGTTGTTGGGGTGTTGCTACATTATATGGTTGCTAGGCTGTTCATAGGTGACCTTCCGTAACATTCATAGAGGTATTTCCACTCTGTTAATAACAGAAACTCAAACATTATTTGCAAAATACTGCTCATTATTGCTCAAAACTTGTGATTTATATCATCCAAGTAGCCTACATACTATTAATAAAACAACTATTGTCTACGTAGGAACGATACAAGCTCAGAGACATTTAGAATCTGCTCTTGACTAGAACTTGACTTGGTGCCCTGTATATTGACATTTGGCATAAATCGAATTAAAATCATTTTTTGTCATAATTTCAGGAGAGAAATAGTGCAAACTTTCTAGTGCGCATGTGTTCGTGCTCCATAGTCATGGACTATTCTTTGAAACGCTACAGATTTGGCCGTAAGCATGTTCAGTGTACACTGAAGTCGCTTTGGATACAGCGTCAAGCAAATACATCATTTTATAATGTAAATGTAGCTGGTTCAAATTTAACGCCCGACCCTGATTATTAGGAGTTTCAAAGACTATGTCATCAATATCGATTGTTGTACACAAGTTCACATGAACAGCACCCCACATATCCATTTTCAAGCACACTCAGTGAACAGTTCCTTCGTGCACACCAGAGTTAAGAAATCAGCATTCACATCAATCAAAATCACTGAAGTTTGATGTCAAATGGACTTGGATCCATATAAAAGCTGTAGGGTGAAAACACCCATAATATTTCTCCACCCGCCCCTTCAGGTGTGTTATAATCATCTCAGGTGTAAACTTGTCTCTCTCACACCCACGCAGATGTACACACACACAATGATAGCGTTACAGAATCTGAGCGTATCTCTAAAAGGTATTCTGTTGGCAAAAAAGTGTCATCTGGAACACAATAGCTAATGCTAACATTGCTAACTGTCTATCTCGCTGTAATCGTATACATTTTCACAATCTTAGAAAATGATAACATCTCTTCCTCTGGAAAAGTGGCCTCTTTCTCTCGAATTCCACCCAAAACCCAGAAACACGCTGGAGTTGGCAAACATTTAGTATGCAACCCAAAAATAGCTTGGAATAATAAGCCTGATTTACAAACGGCTTACAAAATATGGATCACACATGTCAGCTGTGAAGCGCGTGCATGTTTGCAGCGCTGAAATGTTAAAGTTAATCACGCAGAGGCTAAGGAGGTCAGAACAGTGATCGTGTCCCCATCAGCTTAAAGCACTATAACATACACACACACTGACAGAAAGAGAAGACAGGCTTAACATTCTCTCTTTCAGAGTCTGACACTCTCTGGCCCACTTGCTCCAGTCAGTCAGGCCGCTGAGACACAAGAAGTGAAAATATGTATCTAAACTGTCCTTATCTGCACGGCAGCAAAAAAACACTGCCTTGTGGATTCACAAACTATTCAGCACATGCGAGTGACTTACAGACACTGGCACAAAATGAAATGCTCTCGAGTCAGTCAGAAGGAAAGGCTGTACATTTCCTTTGGCATGTCCATTTAAAATAAATCTTCAGGATGTTTTTGTCTTTTATCGTCAACCAGATGCAAAGTTTGATCAATTTGATCGCAGAAAAGAAATGGTAAAAAGTAACAGCACACCTTATTACCAAGCCACCCAATTTAAGGTTTTAATCATGTTCGTGGCACAAAGATCAGTTACAGATCTGAAAAAAAAAACTTAACTTTTAAGCACCAAAATATTCATCCAAAACATAGACCTCTATATAAACTAAATCAATAATAAATTGTAAATGTATTCAGCATTTTGTAACAAATATTTTCGGATTTTCTAGACTATATTTTAAGTCGTAAAGTGAGCAGGATATATTCAAATTTAACACATGGCTTTGGTAGGCTTGTATTAATAAGCAGGTGTTACATGTATGTCCTGTGTTTCCCCCTGTTTAGTATATTTGGTTCAGTCCTGTTTCCAGTTTTCCCGCTCCTCGTTTGTTTAGTTCATTCACCTGTTTCTAGTTAATTTGCTCCAGCTGTGTCTTGTTCCCATGATCCGTTCTCTGTGTATGTAAACCCTGTGTTCTCCTTCACTCCTTGTTCGGTTCTCGTTTGTATATGGTGCGTTTATGTCAACTGTGTGTATGTGCTCCTGAGTTTTTGTAATTAAATCCTGTTACTAGTTATTCCTCGTCTCCTCGTGCTTCCAGCCATACACCATCCGTAACAGCAGGGCAGCGTGGGCTTGAATCTTCCCTGGCTCTACAGCTCCCCACAATTTTCCAATGCAAGTCTTGTTTTACAGTCTATGATGTAAAACTATGGTGAAGAATGGAACTGCAGCGCGCTCTAATTGAGAGCCATTGGGGCAGATTTCAGATCGCCCTGCTTATTTTCACGTTACCTTAAGTAAACCTCGCTCCAAACCAAGACGATATCAGTCTACTTCAGCGATGTGTATATTAGTCTGCATCCGGTCAGTAACTAGTTGGCATGTCTGTTCTTTGTATATCAAATTAATGAAAGTTTAAACATGCTAATGCGAATAGCCTTTATATAGTTCTGTTGTTTTTGTTTTATGTTTGTTTCTGAGAATTAAACATCATCTATTAATGATCTTTATTTTCCTCACCGGAACTCCTCAACAACTTCACATTTTAGAGTGGCTTTTTATTGTGGCCAGCCTAAGGCACACCTGTGCAATAATCATGCTGTCAAATCAGCATCTTGATATGCCACACCTGTGAGCTGGATGGATTTACCCGGCAAAGGAGAAGTGCTCACTAACACAGATTTAGACAGATTTGTGAACAATATTTGAGAGAAATAGGCCTTTTGTGTATATAGAAAAAGTCTTAGATCTTTGAGTTCAGCTCATGAAAGTGTTGCGTTTATAATTTTGTTCAGTGCATGATCAGGAGCCGCTACAAACTTTAAATATTAATCTTTGTTCCACATAATGAGCAATAATAACCGTGATACATTCCACAGAAAACGCCAGTAATGCATTGATGCGAATTCAAGTCGGTGACTTTCTCCTCGTTTTGTGTCTGTGCAAAAGGAAATGTGAGTAAAAGAGGCAGATGACACACTGACAATGCTACGAGAGGTAAAATGACCCCTGGAACATCTTCTTGTCTCACTATTTCATTCATTCGGCAGTTTAATATTCATCACTTCCCTTCAGCTATGCCCTCACAGGCGTCCCACCGCCCAGATCGCCCCAAATCCCCTCACAAATCCCCACTTCAACATTACCTCATTTACAAAAGCAAAGTCAAGACAAAAGAGCACGTCTCCGAGCAGTGCCGCCTTTAACATGCAGGACGCAGCCATTGAGGCGACAGAGAGACGCTATTATGAGCTCTTTACCTCTGAGAACGTTTCTTTAATGATTCTGTTCTGTTTCCATGTTATTTCTTTGCTTCCTTCATTATGTTAATAATTTCTTCACCTCAAGACAACAGATTTGCCCACACTATCACACCAGAGCAAACAGAGAGGTGTTAACCTGAAAATTAACCTTGACAAACCGGCCTCTCTCTTTATCGCATATTGCACCCATACGCAAAGTGATTTATGACCTTGCAGGAAACTTGTTTTAAAATCCTATTACATAGTCCGTGAAGTCCGAACTGTCCAGAAACCTCTGTTTAACATAGATTTATTCAGTCATTTAAAGGCAATTCTCTCTCCAATCAGGGTTTATAGCTCATCGTTACCAAACAGGCTACTAAAACAAAGGTCTAATCTCAAACATACACACAGCAAATGTGTGACATATGTTACTGTTTCCGCCCTCCAGGGGACGTACAAACCTTCGGATGAGTCTATCAGGAGGATGGAAGACCCCTGTTGCCATCTCCAACTCTTAAAGGAGCAGTTCAATGAAAATGCTGTTGTGATTTATTGACCTTCGTGTCATTCCAAATGTGTTCCTTCTGTGGAATACAAATGCTTTTTTTCCCCATACAACAAAAGTAATATATATAGTAATTCCAAAAAGCTCTTTAAAGGTATTTACGAAGTCCATTTGACTCACACACTATATTCTAAATCTTCCGAAGTCATACAATACCTTTATGTGAAGAACAGAACAAAAACTGAGAAATAAAAATTAAGTTGTGGCCGTAAGGCTGAGGCCGTAACAGTTGAAAGGCAAAAATGCAATCCTATGGTATGGTCAACCATCAATCCTATGGTTATTTTTTTCTCTTCTTCTTTTTTTTTTTTTTTTGTCTTGTTGGAAATTGGCAAACCCCCAACAAAGATTTTTTTCTGGCCAAAATATATATTAAAATATATGGTAAATATGCTGTAAGAACACATATTAAGGAAATGTATTTTTAGAAATGTATTTAGTTTGAACCTTCAAATACAAAAACATATTACAAAATGTATTTGTGTTGTAAGGGGCAATAAAATACATATCAGTCTTAAAAATATTTTGAGTAAATGCAAAATGTATTTTTTTAAGCATACTTTGTACAATATAAATCTATTTGTATGTATTTTAAAAATGTTTTTTTTTTTTTTTTCTGTCCTGGGTCACTTCATGGTCAATGTCTACTTTGTTATATGAAAAAGAGCAGTGTAGCTATCATGCCAAAGATCTATTGGTGAGTAAATTATGACAGAATTCAACAAATCCTACAAATGAGTTTTTGCTTTAATCTCCTTTTTTGGCTCTCACATTACACACTGTACGAGTGAGGGTCAAATTCAGTCCAGCTCAAATTATGGTCTATTTCAACCGTGGTGTACTCACACACATATAAACTGACAACACATGCACAAGACGCATATGGGTAAACACTGTCACACACCCTAACAGCAGACTTTAGCTGCATCAACTGGTGTTGAGAAAGCTTGTTGGGGCTTGTTGCAGATTGGAGTGGATCTGGTGTACAAACCAGCACATGTGTGTGTTTGTGTGTGTGTGTGTGTGTGTGTGTGTGTGTGTGCGTGTGTGTGTGTGTGTGTGTGTGTGTGTGTGTGTGTGTGTGTGTGTGTGTGTGTGTGTGTGTGTGTGTGTGTGTGTGTGTGTGTCCACAAGCATAAACCTGAGATCACCTACATTGTGGGGTCCCCAATGGAAATAGCGATCCCTAGGGAAATAGATTAATAAACATACTAAATGATATTTTTTTGAAAATGTAAAAATACAGAAAGTTGTCTGTGATTGGTAGGTTTAGGGATTAGTGTAAGTGGATAGATTGTATAGTTTGTACAGTATAAAAACCATTACGCCTATGGAGAGTCCCCACAAAGATAGCAAAACCGTGTGTGTGTGTGTGTGTGTGTGTGTTGATGAGACTAAAGGAAACAGGGCTGGTTGCAGCTTGTTTACAGGTAGGGCAAATAAAATATGGCCACTCATCTACAGTAAATTAACACAGGCAGGCACACACTCTTGACGTCATAGCACACGAAACATTCCCCCATCTCTTGCTCCACATACTTCCTCTCACACACTTACTCTCACACACTTACACAACACAAACTTACAGAAGCATCTCTGTGTTGACACAACATATGAATGAGATAAACAGTGACCCAAAAAAAGTGTTTGGATAGTTCAGTCTCACTTAGAAATGTCTAAATATCATTGCAATAAATTTTGAAAAGTCATGGCATTTTGTAGACAATATTAGGTCACTTCCCCTTAAAGGGATCATTCACCCCAAAATAAATAAAAAATAATAATATTACATTCATGTAATTCCAAAACTGTATAACTTTCTTCTCTGAAACATGAAAGAAGATATATTGAAAAATGCCTCATTGTTTTTGTCCATACAATCCCTAGTGAACAAATGATATACCAAAATGTATTTAAAATACATTTATGTCACACTAAGTATACTACAAATCCATTAACATGTTTACTGACATATTGATTGAGACTTAATGATATCAATATTATAATTAAACTTTATTTGGATTACTTTTTTGCACAATGCATGTTTATTAATATTAAGCCTAAAATGTGTTTTAATATCACTATTAGTAAGCATAGTATGATCTCTGTATAATATCAGTCTTAGATTCAAGATATTTAAAGTGTATTAAAGTGTAATAATGTATACTTGCAATAGTTCCACTTTAGCACAGTCAAATATACTCCAATGTATATTTAGTTGGACCTCAGCACTATTTCCGGATATTTCCGAAGTGCATTTGGTACAAAATGACTTGTTTCAATTTAGCAGACTTTTACAATTGCAGGGTATTCATATTATGTACATACATATGTGAATGTATGTGTAGCACACTTGGCATAAAATAAATGTATTTCAAATACATTTTAGTATATTTATTTTCACTAGGGATGGTCTCCAAAATTGTTTTGTTACATTTTTCAACTCATTTTTTTTTTTGAAGAAATATATGCGTACAAGTTTGAAATTAAACAAACGTGAATAAATTATGACAGAATTCTAATTTGTGGGTGAACTTTTGTCCTACCAGAGTAACCACATAATGATCAATAAAAATCTACATGAACTTTTCATGAAATGTAAAAGTATTGTGTATTAATTATGCAGACCAAACAGCATTTTGTGACTAATGTCACAAACGAACACACTAGAGTTTCATGAATGTGGCAAAATCAATATTAAGCCAAATTTGCATTGAAAAGCATGTTTGAACTTAAATGAATGACAATGTATTGGAATAACAATTGCATGTGGTTAGTTAAAAAGACAGGTTGTACCGCTCAGTTTAAAGGGATAGTTCACCCAAAAAATGAATGCTTCCTTTCATCTGGGAATGCAAAGGAAGATATTTTTAACTTTTTTTGTCCATTCAATGATGACAGAATTTTAATTTTTAGGTTAATCTATGCCTTAAAGTCTATAGACCTTATAAGCCAGAGAAACAAGTGCGGAGAGCCATCTTTAGAATTTTGTCTTTGAACTTCCATTTTTGTGGTAGCTCTGTATATTTCTATGGCATCGCTGTCTAAGTGAAATTAACTGGTGAAGTGGATTTACCTATTGTAGAGTTCACAAAAGTTATCTTGACCATTGTACGCCTAATGTTTGAAGCGGATGTCATAAAAAAATGTCAGGAGATGGGGAAGATTTTAAAACGAATGGTTCATTCATAAATCTGTAAGTTCTTACCTTCATGTTGTGGAAATGCAAACCGAAAGACAGAAGACGCTCAAAAGGGGCGGGGCTACATAAAGTCTATAGAGGGAATGCGTTAACGTCACTTTCCCGCCGGAACACGCCCCCCTCAGCCGGACTGAGTGGCAGAAGAGCTGCTGCGTGGCTGGAGTTAATAGGGGAAACTGCGAAAACGCGAGTAAAACAAACTATGATCAGTTCAAACTAAAAGTTGGACTCGATATAGTGTTCCTTACAACTTATCAAAGATCCAGTGATCCATGGATATTGACATGCAGCCAGGAATCGTGTTTCCTGACATTTATATGTGCCTGATTTTGACGCCGGGGAAATAAATTAAGAAAATTTGCATTTAAACGTTTTAAATAAATACACTGTAAAAAAAAACCCTGTAAAATAACGGTAATTTTCTGGCAGCAGGGGCACCAGAAAATGTCTGTTAAAAAACGGAAAAATACTGTCAGTAAAAAAACTGTAAAAAAACTGTAAAAAAAATGGTAATTTCTTATTCTATAATTATGGTTTATTCCTGTTATTCTACACAAAAATATCTTCCATTATCTGATATAAGGTTAATTTACTGACCTATTGATGTATTAATATCTGTTTTGTACCATTGTAACACTGACAATCACAGTGGTGATGAGAGTCACATGATCATTCAAAGCTCATTACAAGCAGCTTTTCCACAAGTGAGTTAATACTAATATATAGAAACTGCACAGTCTCATTCGCAGAAACATTAAACACCATCATGGTAACACATGAAATTTTAAAAATGCAATAAACATTAGTTTAACAACATTAAATGTAACATAAACCCCTAATATACATAACTGATTTGAAAAAAAAATAAGAAAACTATCAAGAAACATAGTTATTTCAACAAAAACACATAAAATGTGAAGTGTCACGCAGGGAATTGTGGGAATGTCAATTTACGTTTTTTCACTGTAAATTATACAATGAGTTGTTCTTTTTCACTTTCAAAAACTGTAAATTTAATGGTATTTAGTACGGAAATACTATTATTTAACCTTAAAACTCACTTTAACACCCACATACTTAATGATCTTCAAGGAAAACATGTTAAATGACTGCTGATTTCTGCAGTTATACCTTCTTTTCTGTGTTTTCTAATTTAACAGAAAAAATCTGTAAAATATTACGGAAAATTGTATATAAAATTACACACAACCCTGTAAAAATACAGACAATTTCCTTTAAAAAAAACGTAAAATTGATGTAAAACCAAAATACAAGCAATTACCTGTAAATTCAATAGTGGACCTTTAAATTACAGCAAATATCTGTAAAATAACAGGCATTCACTGTATAATGACAAAACGGCAAAATTCTGTAAAAAAAATACAGACCATTACCTGTAAATTTACTTTTTTTTTTTTTTACAGTGTACAATATAGATAGGTCTAAATCCGAGTGATCACTTACAGTAATGTTATACTGTATATCATCATATCGTCCAGCCCTAAAACTTGTATAGTTTTTTGTCAGTGTTTATTTAAAAACATCCAATTATGCAGAATATAGTCTGTTCTGTAGCTTTTTGCAGTCTGTAAAAATATACAGTACCTCAGATTACTGGTCAAATCTAGTTGTACAGTCAATCGCAAAGCTCTTTCCCGTTTTAGATGTGTTTTGTGTGTTTTTCACGGCATTCACGCTGAAAACAAATGCTGCCGCTCAGTCTTTTTGCCACTTGTGGGCGTGACCGCATTCACTCCGGCCGACGGTGACGTCATGCGCATACCCTCTATACATAAAGTCTATGTTACAATGTCGGTAGTATATGTTATTGAACAATGTTTACTCGTTCTCCATACTACCTGGAATGAGAAATTCATGGTTATTTGTCAGCAAAACCTTTGACAGCTCCAGGGCTTTTGTGAAAACTACAGATCCGCATATCTTCCACATTTTCTATTCTCTCCCACGGACAGTTGGATCGACGGGATTATTAACAGAAGGGTAGGTTTAGCAACAAAATTGTATAGTGCTATGTCTACTCTTTAAAAAACACTATGGTAAAAATGGAACACTGTGGCAACAGCTTTCTTACCTGTACACAACAGCGTTTTGCTTTGGGAAGTTGGGCAGAACTGACGGAATGGGAGTTTCTTTCTGTTTACCCTCTCCGTTTGGCCTAAATCACTGCTTTCGTGGTCATCCAGTTTGAAATGGTGGCTACAAACATAGAGGTTTTTCAGATTGTCCATCAAGGCATTACTTTCGAATTTACGATTCTTTGCAGCCTTTACAACGCACTGGATCCTTCACTGGAAACCTAAACGTTACTCATTGAATTCTTGCAACAGTTGGAACAATACAAGTTGACACCATTAGTATTTCCACCTAAAGCAAGGCGATATTTGACCCTTGTACGCATATCCATAGAAGACTGGTGGAAGTAGGCGTGGATGGCAACATGCCCAATGCATTATGGGTGTCGATGTTTTCGTACCTATTTGGCAAACTGAAAGACAGCAGCCTTATTTCTCTATTTTCTCTAATCTGGTAGCACCAATTTCAAAAATGTTTCGCCTTTTACTGCATAGGCAGCCAAGTTTTATTGAAAGCCCATTTTGCCAGCGGGAAACACTAAACCCCATTCTCTGAATCCATTTGTAGAATAAATCATTCTTTCTGCAAAACATTAAACAAGTTCAGGCAGTTAGACACCATTTGCCATCTTCATGTACTCTTTTTGCAAACCTCTAAACACATTCTCTCACATTAAAACACATTTGGCAAACACAAGTGGCAAAAGTTAAACGCATCAACAACACAGTTGTCATCATTGTTCACACAGAACGACTCAAACTTGTTCACACTTGTTTTTTAATGATGTGATCAAACCAACTGTACAAAATTGAAGCCAGCACAGGTGACACAGGTGCACTGAAATGTTGATACCAACAATGGATGGAAGTGGATGAGGACGAGGAAGAGCAAGGTGT